>JANHGD010003622.1:416827-427723 GCA_027560375.1 Imantodes cenchoa | reverse complement strand
AACTGCTGAACTGCTGAACTAGCAGTCAGTTGAAGTGGCCTGCAGTACTGCACTCTAACCACTGCGCCACCTTGGCTTTGTAGTGTTTCAAAAGAAATAAAACATGAAGAGCTATTTTTTACAGTTAAAATAAAGAACGGGAAGTCAATGATTATGCAAATTATTGAAGAAAAATGATAAAATGAAATATCAACATTGATTTAAATATCCTTGGTTATGTCAAAAATTACCACAGAGAGACCACTCCTTTAAAAAAAAAAGATTCTAGGGCTACTTTGGAAAGTGAAATGAAATAGAAGGCAAATACTATCCCAACAATTTGAATATTTTATCTCTTGCTACCAGTACCACTATACATACAATATCTCCTATTTGGACACTAAATAGCTGCTGAAATTCTAACAATTTGTATCCAGATTGTTTTAATCTAGTATGCTTCACTATACCTATATAGTCCACATCGCTGGTGAACAGAAATCTTTTATTCCTTTCTGTATTAATGTATCTTATTCTACATTTCTGAATTTTACATGAAACGGATCATGGAGTTTTCCATTTTGCAGAACTTACTCAAGAATTAGTAATTTTCAGATTCAATGCATATTGAATCTGAAGCCATGATCATGTTTTCAATGCACCCTCATTTCATTTCAAATATTTATACATTAAATATTATCTTTTATATTCTTAACTCAAGCAACCATTCTTTAAGATGAAAGAGGTAAAAAAAATCTAAAAATAGTATTCCAAAAGGGCTTATGAATTATTGGGACGATATAAATTATTATGGTTGATCATATAATCTGCCAGATGTTTAGACTGGATTTGACATTTTTATCCACTTATTAAATCCTCCCCAAGGACCTGAGATAGGCAATTTCTGATATTTGATGATGTTAAAAGATATCATCTCAGAATGTAAGTTGTTCCAATTGACTGATGGTGATCTGCTGATGGTGTTCAAGTGGCGTTCCAGATGATTTGGAATTGTACCAATAGCACCTACCATTACTGGTAGTATCTTTGTTCCATTTATTTATTTGTTTGTTTGTTTGTTTGTTTGTATTTATAGGCCGCCCAACTCCCGGAGGACTCTGGGCGGTGTACAGTAATGCAAAAACAAAGGAAAATACAACAGTATATAAAATCGTCAAATATTATAACCATTCATTCCATGTGTACAATCAAAAAAAGCGGGGGGGAGCTCGTATCCTATCAAGTCCCACTCCCCAAGCCTGCTGGCATAGCCAGGTTTTCACGGCTCTGCGGAAGGCCAGGAGGGTGGGGGCAGTTCAGATCTCTGGCGGAAGACGGTTCCATAATGTCGGGGCCACCACAGAGAAGCTCTCCCCCAAGGCCCCGCCAGCCAGCACTGCTTGGCTGAAGGGACCTGCAGGAGACCCACTCTGTGGGATCTTACCGGTTGCAGGGAGGTGTGCGGCAGCAAGCAGTCCCACAGATAACCTGGCCCAATGCCATGTAGGGCTTTACTTTTTTTATTTTAAACCACAGTCATTCTACGTCTATTTACAGGTCTTTGTATTTTGTGATTTTATCTGGTTATTTTGCTTCTATTCTTCTGTCTATTCTACTGCTATGTCCATTATCCTGAATAACTTGACTTTCCTCCTACAATATACAAAACCTGTTGTAAAATTATGGGGGGGAAATTGTAAAAATATGGGGGGAAAATCTTTTTAAATCTGTTAAGCAATTATCTTAATATAGGTGCATTGAAGATACGTAGTCAAATAGTTTTTAGTTCAATAATAAGAAAGTCCAGTTGCCTTTTGAAAAAGCACCTTTGGGACAACCATGGCCTGGATGATTAAGAATCTCCATAGACATTAGCAGGGCTACATATTCAACATTATGCTGTGGCTAGGAATATGAGAGAAGCATTGAAACAATTCTATACCCAAAATAAGTACATGAACTCATGTTGACTAGAATCCAGAGTAGCCAAAATACATACAAATAAGCATCCCTTGATTTATCTTTGTTCCTTCTGTATTCTTTTTTCTTCCTTTATTGCAAAATAGACTTAAAAGATTTATGTCCTAGCAGCAAATAATACCTTAGACTTGTCCTGGTAGAATTATGACTTGAGACAGTTGAACTCCAACAAGCCTTGCATTAGAAAATCTGCTACAACAATTTTTTATTCATAATTATTATTGAGTAGCAAAAGGCACATTTAATTATCTCCATTATTGACCTGTTTCTGTGCAAGTCGTTTATGTTATAAATCCTGGCATTATTGCCAAAGAGTAAGCTCATTGCCTGCATTCGCCAGGAGACCAATGAAAAGCCCTCTCTTTTTATTTATCCTGCTATAGAACAATAATAACAACAAACAAACAACAACAAAAATGGGTCATGTTCAAGGCAGTCTATCTTTATTGTGGAATCTTTGTCCACCCTTGAACGGGCTGGAGCACTGTCCAAATCCTATGGAAGAAATTTCATGTATTAATTTATTGAATGCATATCCATCCACAATTTTACAATTCTCAGTGCTGTATAAGACACAAAAGTAAAAACTAAATCAATCATCCATGATAAAAGTAAAAGACAAATGACATAATGGCCTGATCTCTACGGGAAAACTATCCTGCAATACCAGCCTGACACTGAGAAGAAGAACCTTTTAGTTTCTGCTCCTGCAAATGTGGGGTGGTAAGGAGTTTCTCCCTGGATGTTCCAGTAGCTTGGGCCAACTGAGGTTGGAGAAGTCAGTCCTGCAGAATAATGTAGTGGGAAACCAGGGCAGGGTCCATAGTATTGGTGTTATACATTCCTAGCCTCAGGAGCCTGATAACCAGGGGTGGGTTCCTCCCGGTTCGGACCAGATCGCCCAAAATGGTTAGCGACCCACTGGTGATGTGACGATGGCATCACAGATCCTGTTTGGTCGGTGCCGGTCTGTTGGTGATGCCAACTTTTGGGGGGAATTTTTGGTGAATTTTTCCATGTTTTTCGTGCTTTCCTGCCCACCCCCGGGTTAATACTGACCTTTATTTTTTCACCCGAAGTACAGCTGATCAGCTCCTCAGCTGTGTTTCAGGCTGAATCATGCTATTGAACATGTGTGGAAGCAAAATTGCATGAGGAGATGCGCGCAAAACGTCACGATGCGAACTGGTGGCGAAGGTAATTGGAACCCACCCCTGCTGATAACACATGGGTGGTTACATTGTGCATGAGTTGTAATTTGTGAGGAATCTTCAACAGCTGTGTCATGTTGTCAGGCCTTTCAAGGTAGTTCAGATAAGAAGTAAAAACCATGAATGCTGATATTACCTTTATTATAAGATTATAGTAACAGAATCTTGCAAATCTGAGAGCATGTTATTCTCCAAGAAATGACTTCTGTCAAGGACATCAATATCACTAGTAATGATTACTTCCAAACTTGGAACAGCTTACATCTTGTGATACTTTTAATACCATTAAAAAAAATCTGTCTATCCTAGGTCCTTATGAAGAAGCAATAAGTGGACAAAAATACCAAATCCAGTCTAAGCCCTGGTTAACTGTGTGCCCAATCATACTGGTATAAAAATAATTTAAAAATTACGTTATATTAAGAATTTCACTCTAAACACACTCTTTCCCCCCACCTCTCTGTGTTTAACGAGCTTGCACTAAATTTGTATATTTGAGCTAAAATGCGAGTTCCAAAAACAAAAGCTTCCATGTTTACATTCATAGTTTCACTTTTAAAAAAGCTATATAGGGATAATATTTTATATTAACATATAAGGATGCCCATATTTGAGCATTCCATTGCTTTTAGATTATTTCAGTTCATGTGAATAGTAAAGGTATTAGATTTCTATTTGTTTAAAAAAACCAAGTTTAATTGGAATACCCAGCTCTATAGGTCTCGTGTAATCCTTCTCTTAATAAGCAAGACCTGTAATTGAGCAAACTTTGCAATGAGAAATAGGCACTCTGCCACATGGGTTTACTTGCTGGACCAACCACCATCTTTCTTTCTCTCCCTCCCTCCCTCCCACTTTCATTAACATGACATACTTCATTAAACACAGAAGTGCTTTGTTGCATTAGTAGGTTTATAGAAAGTAGCCAGGTAGGCTCTTACACTTCCTGTGAGAAATGAATATTGACTTCCTCTAAAGAAGATGTAAATGGATTTGCTTAATAGGACTTGGGGCACAAGAGCAATTAATAATAGCTTATGTCATAGTAAAGGCTTTGTTCATATTTGAAGCAATAAATTGCAAGTATTAAATTTATATTTATTCAAAGTTAAACTCATTTGTAATTGACAGATTACTTAGCCTTAGGCTTTTAAGATCTTTTAGTATAATTAAATTAATAGAAGGTTATAGATCACAGCATGATAATCAAACAGCATGGACTTTAATATGACAGATATACAGAGAAAAGGCCATGTTAGTAGATCATTATTATCGGCTTACCTTCAGCAGAAATGCTACTGAAATCTTAAGAAAAGGAGAAAGCATTCTTAAGCCTGGAAAATAATATTTTATGAATATTCATTCCTTAACCCAGGATACTCTAATAATCAGAGGCAGTGAAGAGCCTAGGTGAAAAATGAAACTTCCACTCTCTCTTTTTGGCTTCTTCCATAATGCCAGATTGTGGGGTCAATTATTATGTCTCCTTTGTGTTAAAAGAAGGTACTTTTCACCTTGAGGTATCTGTAGATCTATCACTGCCAGTAACTGCTCATATCCTCAGTTTGTTTGCTTGCTTGCTTGCTTGCTTGCTTGCTTGCTTATTTATTTATTTATTTATTTATTTATTTATTTATTTATTTATTTATTTATTTATTTATTTATTTATTTATTTATTTGTGAGATTTATATACCGCCTTAAGTGCAAGCACTCTCTAAGCAGTTTACACCAGTAAGCAATGTATATATATTTACATTTCCCCCAACAATCTGGGTCCTCATGCTTGCCTGCTGGCATGACCTGGTACTGAATGGTCTGTGGCCCAGTACTGGGCCACAGCCCAGGGGTTGGGGACTCCTGGTCTAGGGTACAGCAGTTTTACAACCCACCATGCATTTTTGTCCATTCTTTCATGATTTAATACCTCCTAGGACCTAGACAGTCATGGGACTAATTTTATCTGTCTATGAGCATTACTCTGTTTCTTGAATCGTTATCTGGGTTATTCCTTTTTTTTCTACCAAGAAAACACAAATCAAGGTAGGCAATCACTTTGTTTCCTACCTTGAATACAGTTCTTGACTATAGGTAAGCTGGATCTCTTCTAAATATTACAAAAGATACAGTTCTATGGTATATAGAAATAATGTGATCTCATTGCTATTTTAAGATTCACACAGTTAAACCTACAAAAATAGTTCAGACATGTAATTCACTGCCTTAAAACAATCTCCATTTAGCTTCTTAAACTGAGATATGGAAAAATACCTGTCGGTAGATATGATGAACTGGTTTGGAACTCTTTAATAAAGGGAAAAATAAGTAAGGATATGTCATTTTTTAATCAGATCTATAAATAGATATGTAAAATATGTTTGAGAAGAAGGTCATTAAAATGCACAGTCAATGGCATGATATTTAGCACTGAGTAATATGCACTAGAAGAGAAATCTTCATTACAACCATAATAGAAACTGAAAGGCCATCTCAGAATATACAGAAATATCCTACCCTGAGGTCCTTCCCTAAGAAGGAAATCTCCACAGTTGTCCAGTAAGCAAAAAGATACTAATCATTTTGATGTGATAGTGACAATAATCAGTGAACAGGATAGCCCAGAAACAGGAAACCCAGTGTTGAAAAGATCAGACAAAAAACTTGCAGGACCATGGACAGATCTCAGGGCATCAACAAACCTGCTCTGAATCCTCTCTCCAAATGATTTGTGTTTCAATGTCCAGCTTATCCTTCCCAAATTCATAGGTGGAAATTAATAACTAGTTCTTCTTTGCCATTTCCTCATCATATATTTATTTATATATTTATTTTGCCACATGGATGTTGTGGGAAAGAAAGTAATAGGATAAAATATATTCCCTTAGAAGAGCAAAGTCAAGAAGAATTGTTTTACAGAAAGGAAGTTATTTATGAACTGAATTGTAGACTACCAGCTCCAAATTTCAGATCAGATTAGAAACTAGGTTTTACTAGGGATGAAGTTAATGGAATTATCCTTTTTCATGTACAAATCCAACTTTCTATTTGGAATCAAAGAGAGCATCATTTGCTCCTGTAGGTGTTTGCATTGGCTGCAAAAGTAAAATAAAAAGACCAATTATTTTTTTTAAAAATGCATGAAGCCACTTAATCAAGGGCAGAACTGCCAGAGCAAACACACCAGGAGCCTGTAAGAGATGTTCATCCTTGTTCCACATATCTCGGGTTTGAATAATGTTCATAGCTGCAGCATTCTGTAAACACTGCATCATTGTATACACTGGAGAAAGTGAAAAATAATTTAAAATGAAGGTTCCTCAACTTTCCCAACATTTTTTACTGTCTATCAGTAAGCAGTAAAATGTAGTAGAAAGATTTTTAATGCAACGTCATGTAACTCAGCAACATCACTTAAGTGCTAACATTGCCTTGAGAGAAGCAACTGAAGTTTCATATTCAGTGAATATACTGTATCCTGTATTAGCTTACTGGCTGAGATTTCTTCCTTTTCCAAGTAAAACGCGAACAATTTGGTATTTCCAACACTTGGGAGCTGCCATTTTCAAGTTCTATTTTTATTTTATTTTCCATGGATTATTACCTTTTCTGAGCAGTTTCCCCACCCACCCACATGATACATAAGCAGCTTTAAGAATCAGTTATGTAATGTGCTTTCTACTTGATACCTATAGTGCAAACTGAATCTCAATATCCTGTTAGGCAGCCACTGTTAGGCAGAAACCAAGAAAGACTTCCTATACAAAAAGTCACAAGTTCCTTAATTGCACTTGCATATTCAGCTTCCTAGGAACTTCCCTCCTGTTCCTGGAAAAATTGAGAAGGGGCGTTGGTTCTCACCTGATATGCCCTTTTTTGTAGGGTGGAGCCAACATCCAAGTATGGGATGACACCGTCCTGCCAGCCAATGAGAACTGAGCCTATTTTGATTTTTATCTCTGCCTATGCCTCTACACCCCCTCTTCGGCGAAGACCGAGAACAGATTCGACGTGTGTGACACTCCAAGAGGCAACCTTAACAGTTCAACAGTGGAACCAGATAACCAAGAGATAGAACACTGGAACCGAAACCTTGTCCTAAACCAACAACCAGACGACCTTGGGTGGGATTGGATGTTGGCTTCACCCTACGAGAAAGAGCGTATCAGGTGAGAACCAACGCCCCTTCTCTATAGTGGGTGGAGCCAACATCCCAAGTATGGGACATACCAAAGCTGTTTGTCCTTAGGGAGGGCTAGGTCTGGTCACTTGGAGTCCCCTGAACCGCCCTTTGTAGTACTTGACACCTGAATGCGGCCTCGTCCGAGGTGTAATGTCTATAATGTCTGATAAAGGACGTCAGTGACGACCAAGTGGCAGACCTGCATACTTTGTCGAGGGAGGCTTGCGTGGAGCAAGCCACCGATGTGGCCGCGCTTCTGGTGGAATGAGCTGTGATCCGCTGAGGCCTGGGCCTGTCCTGTAGGTCATAGGCCTGGGCAATGATGCTATGCAGCCACAAGCCAATGGTCAAGGAGGAGACCTTACGGCCCATGGCATTTGGCTGAAAGGATACAAAAAGAGCCTTTGTCTGATGTGTCGAAGTGGTGCAGTTGACATAGATCTTCAGAGCCCAATGTATGTCCAAGGTGTGCCACCTCCTGGTCGAGGAACGAGATGGCCTGCAGTAAAAGGTGGGAAGCACCAATTCCTGTGCCCTATGGAAAGTGGAGTTAACCTTGGGCATGAAGGTGGGGTCCAGCCTAAGGACAACGTGATCTGGATGAAAAACAGACAGATCCTGGCAAACCAAGAGAGTGACGAGCTCCGAAATTGATTGCCACCAGAAATGCCACCTTTAAAGACAGGTGACATAAAGAAGAGGTTCACAAGGGCTCATAGGGAGCCCCATCAGGGAGTTCAGAACTAGAGTCAAATCCCAAGTGGGATAGCAATGTAGCACTGGCGGGGACAGGTTGGTCACCTCTCTAAGGAACATGCGCACCATGGGGTGGTGCGACAGAGGACCCAAGGACCTGGCTGCCAGCATGGATGACAGCGCGGCCACCTGGCACTGAAGGATGTTGGGTGACAACCCCTTGGTGAGGCCTGCCTGAAGGAATTCCAGGACCTGTGCCAAGGGAAGGTCGACCGGAGAGCAACCCCCCTCCCTGGGAACACCATGACCCTGACTAAGGACTGAGTCGAAGAGGGGGTGTAGAGGCGTAGGCAGAGCTAAAAATCAAAACAGACTCAGTCCTCATTGGCTGGCAGGACAGTGTCATCCCATACTTGGATGTTGGCTCCACCCATTATGGAGAAAGAAACATTTCTGTCTTATTACAGTGAGTGTCTCATAACAGAAACAAAGAAAAATTTAATTCTCAGCATCAGAGGTGATGGAAAAATATTTCCACATTTTCAAGAAGATTTCTAGGTAAACTCTTTGGAAGCCTAAACAATGTAGGATAACCAGCAGTATCAAAAGAGTTGTTTTAAAAACAATCCATTTCAAATAAATTTCCATTTAATTTAATACAAAAAATGATAAAATCTTGTTCTGATAAAGTTATAACGACAATTGTAGTGCTCTCTCACTTTCTCTGAAAAGATATATTTTTGTAAAGAGATATTTTAGATATATTAAAGAGTGGAAGTTATGATAATATTAGAAGTACAGACTTTATCTGAAAGGAAAAGTAGATACTTTAAAAAATGAAAACTGCAAAAAATATAATGCTCACTTTCCCTACTTTGTTAATAAAATAATGACTGTAATAGAAGTATATTAATAACTAATAGTTTAAAATATCTGCCTGTAAAACAACGTAGCATGTTTACACAATTAATTGCTCCCATCTATACATTCAAAACATTCTCTCACACATACATAAATCACTTATACCTGTATTTAAATATGCTACCCACCCATATGCATACATGTTCCTCTTTTAGCTGAAAAGGGGAAAATGATAGGATAGAGATGAACTGGAAGAGGAATAAAGAAAAGGGGCAAAACCAAATAAAGACAACAGAGGCAACTACAGAGGAAGCAAAATAAAGTCAAGAGGACGGTTATGATTACATGATTAAAGTGCTATTCTTTTTGCATGTGACACACAAGAAAAGCAGCGGTGCTTAGTTCCAGCCACCATCTTGTCTTTGACACATCTCTGCAAGGGGAAGAGGTAACTGAGCAGGGAATGGGAAAAAGGGAGGGAGGGAGGAAGGGAGGGAGGGAGAGGAAGGGAAGGGAAGGGAAGGGAAGGAAAGGAAGAAAGGAAGGAAGGAAGGAGACTCAATTTAGATACTCTAAAAATATTACATTCTGCAGGCAGACAGTCCCATCCAAGCAAAATTCTAAGGCATCCAGCTGTATGGAAGATTCTCCCCTTCTTGCTTGTTTTACAGAAGTTGGCTCATAATATCTTGCAAACAAATCCCCAGAACTTTTCTATAATTTAGTAATAATTTACTATAATTTAAATTATACTATCCTATAATTTAGTATTCTTATTAATTTCACCTCTACAGGAGCCAATGTGAGATCAAAATTTGTCGTGCAACATTTGCCTTTGGAGAATTGCTACACAGCATGAAATATCTTCCCATCCTTTTGAGTTTGCCTTGGGTCACTTTACACACTCAGTGATGAGAAGGAGCTAACAGTTGTCCATGAAGGATCGTAACAGTAACAATTCAATATGGTTCTTTGTCCTGGCCAATCTCCCCTGGCCTTAGAGAAAAAGCAGGATCTGCTTGCTTAACATTGCGAGGGAAATTGCAGCACTATTGCTAAAGTGGGGAGTTTAAAAAAACTACCAGCAGAAAACCATCCTTTTATTGCCACATCATGGGCAAATATGTTCTTATAATTATCACAGAAACAAACAAAAAAGAGTGCTCAGAACTCAGAGTTCGTGTGGTATGTGGTAGATATTTTAAACCCAGAGTACAGAAATTATGAAAATCATTTTTCTGGGGCTAAAGTAAAATCTCATGGTTACAGTTAAATGATTGTACCAGGACAGGCAGATCTAGGTTCAAGTCTATCCTCAGTTATTCTCTCTCAGCTCAACCCACTTCCCAGGGTTGTCGAAATGGAGGAAGAAATTCTGTACCTAGAGCAGGGGTCCCCAACCTTTTGGACCTCAGGGACCACCAAATTCATAATTTTAAATCCCACAGACCTCAATCCATAATTTTAAGTCCTGCAGACCAGTGGTGAAATCTAAAAATTTCCCCTACCAGTTCTGTGGGTGTGGCTTGGAGGTCAGGTGGGCGTGGCTTCAGATGGGCCTGGCAGAATCATCTCTTGTGTTGTTGGAAAAGAGTATTTGCTATGACCATTCTATTGACAAAATTCTATCAGCCTGTGCCCTGCTTCATTTTGTACTCCGCCAAACTTGCCTGTTATTCTGGTTATCTTTTGGCTTCCACTTTAGCATTCCAATCCTCCATGGTGATAAGGACTTTATTTTTTTGTGTTAATTCTATAAGGTGCTGTAGGGCTTCATAGAACCGGTCAATTTCATCCTCTTTAGCACCAGTAGTTAGGGCATAGACTTGGATTACTGTGATATTGAATGGTTTGCCTTGGATTTCAACTGAGATCATTCTGTTATTTTGAGGATTGTATCCCAGTATTGCTTTTCCTACTCTTTTATTGATTATGAAGGCTATTCCATTTCTTCTGAGGGATTCTTGCCTGCAGTAGTATACCTGATGGTCATC
>JANHGD010003622.1:383566-398068 GCA_027560375.1 Imantodes cenchoa | reverse complement strand
CCATACCTCCCCCTCCCCCTGACAGTTGTAATTGGGAACCCCTCCCTAGGTACACCCCGGGCTATTTCCCTCCCGTCGTTCCCTCCCGACTGGTCAGGGATCACCTGCTGTGGATATACCCCCAAATCCACAGACTTTCCTCCCTCCCCCCACCCGGATCCCGCTAAAAAATTTTTAAAACAACAATTTAAAAATCTCCTTAGACTCCCCCTCGATGCATGCCACCTCTCGGGGTCCCAGGACCCGTCATCAAGGTAGGCCCTCGATAGCGAGGAGGGCCAGGCCTGCGAGAGGGGGGAGTCTCGCAGGGCAAGTAGGCATTTCCGGGCGTACAGATTGTCTTTAAAGTCTAGTTCTCGTTGCTGAGGGGGCTCTGGTCGCTCCCAGCGGGTCACAGCTTTCAAGGTGTTTCAAATCTCCGGTGGGGATGGAATTGGCAGATGGAAGTGCCCAGATGGAATTTTCATGGGAGTGACAAATTCATTCCCAGTTTATAAGCATGGTCTTTAATCTCCATCCCCCACCGGGGTGCCACAGGAGAAGAGTTGTTTCGCTTTTAAGTTTGTAAGTTTAAGTTTAAGAGGTGGGTGGGCAGATAATGCAGTCCCAAAAAGTCATGATCTTCTAGGGGTTGTAGATAGTAGTTCCCCCTGTGGTGTTTTATGAGGTCCTCATGAGATAGCCAGTAGAAGGATAAATCCAGGAATAACCCAAGCAGGACTTCTGTATTCGCCTGGTCCGCCATCATTGTTGTTAAATAGGTGGCTAGTGGGGAGTCAGCCCTCTTCTGGTGGGGGGGGGCCCTGTGATATTATTTTGGCCTCCCCCCCTTTACCTCCGTTAGGCTATCTATGCAGGCCTCCGTCATGTCACTGCTCACCTCATGGCTTCCCCAGGTCCTCGCTGGATCTCCCGGGGGGTTTTTAGAACCCTGTCCCCCCCCTCAGGCGAGGCCTGGTCTTCAGCCGCCGTTGCGGCCTGCGCTGGCCAGCCGGTGCCTGGCCCGCTCTACACTGCAGCCTCGGCACCCGGCCCAAGTCCTCTCAAGTCCTCTCTGCATCCTCTGCTTTGCCGCCGCAGAATCCCCCAGCGGCTTCCAGCGAGGTGCGTAGCCCCCACCAGGCGCAGAGGCATCGAGGAGTAGAGGCCTCTCCAGGCCGCCGGCTTCTCCTTCGTCGCGGCGGGGGGTCAGATGGTAGGTAATTCCCCCCCCCGTCGCCGTCCGCTAGAAAGAGCCTCCGTTTTTATCTTCGCCGGGGCCGGATAGCGCTAATCCGCGCTTACTCTCGGCCCACGGCGTCGGCATCAGCGTCGGAGGCGTCGAAGGCCTCAAGGCCTATCGAGGCCTATCTCTCCCTCTCACCCTCTCTCGCCGGCTCCCGTTTTCACTCGGCCGATCTCCAAGCCACGGCCGACGAGCCGGCGAGCCGACGGGCCTCAGGAGGGTCTCCAGCGGATGGCCGGACTGTTCTCTATCAGACCGGGGGGTCGAGGTAGCCAAAAGACCCCCCCGGACTGCAGCTCTCCGCCGAAAGCTCCAGGGGCCCCCGGAGCTTCAGGAACTATTGCCCGATCGCCATCTTGCACATGCGCAGAATCTTCTTTGGATTTCTTTTTAGCATAATGTGTTCCTTTTGGTATTATGTTCCTTTTAGGTTTTATTAGTATTACATCTTGTTATTTTAAAACTTTCCTTGGGGAGTTCTTTGTGTCAAAAAACAAAGTATCATAAATATGGATTTAAGGGAAATCCAAATTTCACTACCAGAATTCCAATTTCACTGGTCTCATTTCCAAATAGAGGAGATCCAGCTGTAGTTACTGCTCTCATAAAAGCATAGCCTTGCTGGAAATGCCTTGCCTTGTTTTCATTTCTGACTTTTAATTCTAGGAAATTCTCTGGACAAGCAGCACATCCCATGCTAAAGTTGCTTCTGATTGAAGGTGGGAATTGTCTCCCTTCTCACATCTGAAGTGGTGAAATTTCAAGACAATTTTATTGTAGAATATTCTCTTTCTCTCTCTCTCCTCACTCCCTCTCTCCCACCTTCTCTGCCTCTCCCCACCTCCCTCCCTCTCTCCAAGAAAATACTGTATTTCTTAAGAGTCATTTTTAGTTATCTCTTAAGTGACCATATAAATAAGCTATTGTATAAGTGTGCTTTGATTAGTAACTGAACAAAAATTTCAGGGTCTGCCTTCTACCTGCCAGCACCCTTCAACCCGGCCAAAGAGAAGTGGGACACCGCGGAGTCAGTGTCAGACACAACCCCGGTACACATCATACCATGGCAGGTCCTTCAGGCAACCTTAAAAACACACTACGCTCCCCCTCCATCTAAGGTTGTCCAGTGCTACGAATTTTGGCAGCGTATGCAACATGAGCGTGAGACAATCAACCAGTGTATTGTAGCCCTCCATAAGGCCACAGAGTACTGCGAATTCTGGGACCTGAATGACATCCTGCTCGACCAGCTAATATGTGACGTGCAGGACATCCATCTCCAGAGCTGGCTCCTGGCGAAACCCAACCTAATCCTGGCTGCCACTCTGGATGAAGCCAGGGCAGTGGAATCGTTGACCAATGCCACTAAATCACTGCACAGGTTTGCCACCTCCATAGCTGAAGCTAATCCACCAGCTTCTGTGCACAAAGGCACATTTGAGGATTCGGCTAGCTGAGACAAAGATGTCTGCCACACTGACCACAGGCGACTGCCTGCCTTCAAGGACACTAGAGTTGACTGTGTCAGCTGTGGGGGGAAACACCTGAGGGCATTGTGCCAATTACAGGATGCTATTTGCCAATGGTGCAAGCGGCGAGGACATTTAGCAAAAGTTTGCCATGCCATTTTGCCCACCAAAAACGCACATGCGCAGGATACTGCATACAACGAACTGTCAACTTCGTTCCAGCGGGAACCTAAAAAACTGTGACAAAGAGCCACTGTCCAGCAACAACCCAACACTAACCAAACACGGGTTGCCAGGGCCAGCTGCCCTAGGAAAAGCAAGCTGACAGTCACTGTCTCCATTGACAGCACCCCATGCCAGATGAAAATCGACACCAGCTCAGCTGTCTCAATCGTTGCCTGGCAGACATTGGAGCTTGCCCTTCTGAGTCTCCAGTCAAGCCGCCTCAGGAAGACAGCCACCTGGCTATCCAACTACCAAGGGAACCCGTAGTCAGTCAAGGCCAGTTCCTGGTAAAGTTCAACAAGTTTGAGGGGCCACTCCAGTTCACTGTAGTCAGCTGACACCTTCCAAGCCGCCTGGGCTTGGATTGGTTTGACACCCTCAGCCTGGGGGTGACTAGCAGGCCTATTGCTAACTCTGAATTTGATGATCTGTTTGAGGAATTCCAGGACATTTTTAGCAAAGACCTGGGCAAGTATGTTGGCACTCCTATCTCCTTTAGCCTTGATCCCAAGGTAGCCCCCCCATCTGTTTGAAGCCCATGCTGGTCCCCTTGGCTTTGTGGCTCAAGATTGACAGGGAACTGGACAAACTTATTTCACAGGGGATCCTGGAGCCTGTCCACCATGCCAAATGGGAGACCCCTGTTAAAGGGGATGGCACCATCAGGATTTGTGCGGACTATAAATGTACAATTAACAAGGCCTTGTAGCAGAGCACCTATCCTGTGCCAATTGTGCACCATCTACTTCACTCCCTGGGCGCTGGTCACCTGTTCGCTATGTTAGACCTGGCGCAGGCATACCAGCAGCTGCCGGTAGATGGTGCCACCACTGAGGCGCAGACCATTGTGACTCACAGGGGGGCTTTTAAGTGTCACAGGCTGCAGTTTGGGGTTAGCGTGGCCCCAGGGTTGTTCCAGAGAGTAATGGAATTCATATTGCAGAACCTCCGCAGGGTCATGACATCCTCGTATCAGCCTATGACCCAGACCAGCTGTGCTGTCGAGTCAGAATGGTCCTGTCAAAACTGTGTGCTGCTGGACTTAAGGTCAAGTGCAATAAATGCTTGCTGGGGGTGCCAGAGGTAGAATTCTTGGGCTACTGTATCAACAGTAATGGCATTCACCTCACAGAGAGCAAGCTTAGGGCTATTCACGAGGCTCCAGCCCCCAAGAACCAAAGCGAGTTCCAAGCCTTCCTTGGGCTCCTTAATTTTTACACTCTTTTCCTGCGGAACAAGGCCACCATAGCTGACTCCTTACATAGACTTCTAGCAAAGAACACACCCTGGGTTTGGGGCCCAGGCAAACCATAGCCTTTAGTGGTGTTTTTTCCCTGGGGTGTGCATAGTGCTGTGCATAGTCAAAAAACTATTAACAACTGACAGCTTCCTGATCCAATATAATACCGCTCTACCTTTGGTATTTGTATGCGATGCTTCCCCTTTGGACGTTGGGGCTGTCCTAAGCCATAGACTCCCAAATGGGACCAAAGCCCCAGTGATCTATTACTCAAGAACCCAGTCAAATGCCAAAAAGAATTATAGCCAGCTGAACAGGAAGACCTCGGCTGCCGTGGCTGGAGTAAAAAAGTTCCACAAGTACCTATTTCGGAGGGATTTTGAATTGGTGATGGACCACAAATCTCTCTTGTGAATGCTTGCTGGGGACTGCCCTGAACCTGTAGCTCTGTCTCCCTGTTTCGCCCGCTGGGTGATCTTCCTGTTGGCCTACTCGTATCGCCTGCTGCATTGGCCAGGAAAGGATATGGGCAATGCAGATGCTTTGAGCAGGTACCCGTTGCCCGACCTGCTCACTGACATTGGCCCAGATACTCCAGTCCTCCTCATCGACCTTGCAGACTCTGGTTTAGTCACATCGGCTGAGGTGGCTAGGCACATGGCCAAGGACCCCTCACTCAAAACTGTTTTGAACTGGATGTGGAGGGGATGGCAGAAGGACCCGGTCAAGCCAGACCTCCAGCCCTATGCACAGTGATAGCATGAACTGTTTGAGCAAGGGGGCTGCCTCTTCTGGGGCAACCGAATGGTCATTCCACCCAACCTGCGAGCTGGAATTCTAAGAACATTACATGAAGGCCATCTGGGGATTGTCCAGATGAAAGCCTTAGCTAGGAGCTATGTGCAGTGGCCTAATATGGACACTGAGATTCAGAGTTATGCAAACTGTGCTAGGAGTCTAGGCCAGCTCCCCTAGGGTCCCTGTACATCACTGGGAACTACCAAAAGCCCCTTGGTCGTGATTGCATGTAGATTTTTCAGGTCCTTTTCATGGGCAAATGTTTATGATCTTAGATGATGCCTACTCAAAATGGATCGAGATTTTCCTCATGGGCTTGAGCATAATCAAGGTCCTCAGGCACCTATTCACCACTCACAGGCTACCAGATGTCCTGGTATCAGATAATGAACCCCAATTTACCACTACTCAATTCGAGGGGTTCCTAGCAGAATTGGGTATCCACCATGCCTTATCCTCGTCATTCCATCTGGCTACAAATTGTCTGGCAGAATGCTTTGTGCGGTCAGCAAAGGAAGCCTTAGGAAGGCTAGGCCCCGGGGACTGGCAGGCCAGGGTGGACAAGTTTCTTTTAACCCAACATAGTACACCCAGTGCTACCACAGGCCGCAGCCTGGCCGAACTCCTCTTGGGCTCCAGGCTCCCATCTGTATTAAACCACCTGCACCCAAACTACACAACAAAACAGAAAAGTGATCAAACCCAGACCACCAGATCTTTCTCAAAAGGAGACCCAGTATTCTCCTGCAACTACACCAAGGGGTCCCTGTGGGTACCTGGGGAGGTTGAAAAAATATTGGGTCCAATATCCTATGAAATCTGGCTAAACGATGGCCAGCTTTGGAAAAGACACATTGACCAACTGAGAAAGCGAGTTAAGGGGGAATTGCAAAAAATGCAAATTGTAAATAATTATACTCCTCCCCTACCTGACTCAAGCCCGATGGAGCCGAGAGATCTACCAGAGGAACCAGGAGTCCAGTGATGTTATTCCAATGAACTGGTTCCAATATCCACACCTGATAAGTTCCAGGAGCTTCCATGCTCATACCAGGAGCAGCAGCAGACCTGTCCTCTCAGGCTGCTACCTCACCCACGACTGAGCTGCGCAGGTCAGGGAGGGTTCCTAAACGCCCCGCCTATCTGCATGATTACATGTGCCACATGGATTGTTTCATCCAGGAGGGGAGGGGTGTTATGTACTACAGTTTGTACATGGTTTCACCTAGGTCCAGCGTTTGAGCAGGAGAATGCTCAAACGCTATTGGTTGTTGTATCTGACAGCTCCCTAAAAAAAGGGCTAGCTGTCAGACTGCAAGTTGCTGGTTGTCTTGAGCAGTTGCTGAGTAAAGAGCTATTCTGAGGTCTGTCTCCTGTCATCATTCCCACTACTTAACAGGCCTCTCCTCTCTTCTATGCACACATCACAGCAAAGGTACTGCATGAGTGTCAGAAAGCAGGATTTTCCTTCAACCTCAAGGGTTTTTTACACTACTTCATAGAAGTGAATGCTGGCTGTCACTCATTTTTATACAAGAATGTTAGTTGCTACAGCATTTTAAAAATTAAGCCTTCTATAGCTGTTGCCTCCAGGCTGTGGATTGTCAAATGACATTTCCTTCATATATATTCATCCAGTAATTTAGGAGTCATTCAACGAGCCACTTTTGAAAATTTAAAACTGTGCCTGCTTGTATAGGACATGTTGGGTCCTGTGTAGAATCACAAGGCACAAAAGTAGGATAGACAGTCGGGGTAATTACACTCAAGTAGAACAAGAGGTAAGTTAACAGCTCATAGAATCCTAGAGCTAAAGGGCCATTTAAACTATCTAATCCAAGCCCTGCTCCGTGCAGAAATTCAGATTAAAGCACCTGGCCATTGATTGAATATTTTATCAAAGAAGAGCTTTGGATAACACCTTTTACTGTTGAATTGTTCTTGTTGTTGGGCCATCTTTCATAATACTCAAATTGAGCTTACCTTCTTGGGTCATTAAGGCTGTAATTCTGTGTCCTTCACTTTGTGGCAGTAGTAGAGAACTGGTTATGATTTTCATTTTAAGATACTGTATATCTTCAGGTACATGGAAAGCTCTATTATATCTCTCTTCAGTTTGGATACCTCTATCTGACTAAAACATTATTTGCCTTATGTCAGCTTCGGAAATGTTGTAATAAGAAGACAATTTTTTTGAAGTCTTCAAACAAGGAATTCCAAGAAGCTAACCTGGCATCACAAAAAAATGCAGAATGAGCTTTTTTTGGAGGATGGAACGGAAGAATTAAAGGGCGCTAAATAAAATAGGCACCAATTTGCTTCTTATTTAATTAAACAAAATAGTAATACTTTTCTCTCAAATTATGACTCTGATTAGCAGGGGTTTGTGAACTATTAAGAAAAAAGAAAACAAAATTGGTGGCTGCAGAAAGCTTGCAGGTCATCTCTGCTTTATGAAACCTGGGGACCATCTGATATGGATAATATTAGTTCTGCTAGAGACTTCTACAAATTATGACCTACAGTAGGAGTAGACAAATATGGCAAGTCTATGACTTTACATAGATGGCTCAGGAATTGTGGGAGTTGAAGTCCACAAGTCATAAAGTTGCCATACTTGTTCATCCCGACCTACATGCAGACTTACTAATTGTGCTCAGCAGTAGCCCAGAGTCTCAATGAACTCTATGGCTGGAGCTTTTCTGAATTTACAAAAGTAGTGTGCATGTGTGAAATGGATAGCTAGCAGACCATAACAGAGTTCTTATGTTTGAGGGTTTTTTCCCCTAGTTACTCTGCAGACCTTTTTGATGTTAGTATAATTAATAATATAATTACTTTTAAGTATAATTGAAAGTAAGTAAAGGTTATAACATAATTAACCTTTTGTTAGGATAGACCAAGGATTCAATTGAGGAGCAATATCTTAATAATTTCTATAGGCCCCTGGGGCCCTTACAAATCTTACAGTCATTGTTGTTAGTGTTGTTCTTACGGTATTCTTTCTGACTGCTAATACACTGGGATTATGGTTCTGACCTAGAGGGAGTGTGGTTTCTCTGACACCAAGTTTATTTTTTTCTAAACCCTCAGCTTGATATTCTAGCACTTAATTTCAGAATGCAGCTTAAATCACAAGAAGCCCATAATATGTCAAATGATCCCACAGTTGCAGGGGGAAAACAGTAAGTAATGAAAAAGCTATGATTGCTTTTCTGTCCCTCCAAATGACAGTTATCACCTCAATGACCTGCTCCGGGCTGAACCATCTACACATGACACACTAAGGGATAACGTCATCTAACAGAGTAGTTACAAAAATCAATACAAACCCCATTTCAAAGATATTCTGTGTAAGAATCCTGGTGTAACGTTCATTTATCGAATAGGCCTGGGGAGAAAAGAAACCACCAACATTTCTGATATATGTGTTTTACCTCCCCAGCAAAAGAATTCTGTAGGTAAGCAATAATTGTATTTTTCAATCTATTACTTAGTCGTGCCATGGCTCAGCCTAGAATCTCATATGGCGATGACTGCTATAAGTCAGTTATAAAATGAAGCAGCAACCTTGCTAACCAAAGAGGAAAACAACTAGGCAGCTTCCCACAGTCCTTCCATTTGGGGAAAATGGTTAATGTGCATGTCGGGGAAACACAGGCCAGGAAGATAAGGTAGGGCATTTCTTTCCATAAAGAGTGAAGGCTTAATCTTTTGCTTTTGTGGAAGCAAATTATAATGCAATCTTTCAGGGTGTTCTCGGAAGTCAATTGTCCAGATTTTAGTGGAATTTTCCCCCAGGTAAATAGTGATAGGGTAGTAGTCCATCCATGAAGTTTTACCAGCCCAGCCTTTTAGGCAATCTGCTACTGATAGCCATGATCTGTTTTATAGATTTAGATGCTAGTTCTTTGGAAATAGCCATAAATTTTGATTATTATTTATTAATAATAATGTAGTCGATATTTATATTAAGAGGACAGGATCCTGGCTTTCGTTCCAAAACAACGATCATGATTCAAAAAAATTAGCCTACTTCAATCCTTCTGACATTAATGGGTCTTAAGTAGATTGTGGGGATCTCATGGCTGCCTTGATTACAATAAGATGGTGGCCTGACTAAAATTTAGTTCATACAGGACTACCATAAGAGGGAAGAGGAATGCATTTGAGCAAGAAAAAACAATGGTAGAGGGTATTCTTCCAGCTATTTTGAACCACAGATGCACTAAGTCAGATACATGCTCTTTCCTCCACTTCTTGGAACTCCCTTTAGGCAAGGAAGAAATCCCAACTGGTCAAGCCATAGTAAGTTAGATTTTCACATATTTGGATCTTCATGGTCCATGGATCCAAGCACAACATAGACACACCTTCCTCAGAAATTAAATTCCAGGGAGTATGTCTGCAGTGCAGCTTCTTCATGAGGGGATCGGCATCTAAGTTGACACTCTTGGGGTAATACTGTACTGAAAGCTGAAGTAAATCAGAGACTCACTTAGGCTCCCCAAAATCCCATTTCTCTGGTGGATAATTCTATTCAGGCAGCATTAGTGTAAAGGGGATGGAAAATATTGATGGTTTGCCATCCTGATTGGTGTAGGTTCAGACATGACATGTTCCTTCTTTTCTGGCAATATTACATCTGTTCTGGAAGGAAGAGGAGTAGTGGGAGGGGGAGGAGCAGGAGGAGAATGTAAAAGTAAATTTGTGCTTATGAGAGAATTGATGTGGTTGGAATAAAAGTCCCCTCTTGATGGTACAGACTGGCCATAGAAAATAACCTACAAAAGGATGGAAACAATTGTGGCAACGAGATGGAACTGAAAATGAGTAAAAGCTGACAAATATTCCAAGTGTATTTCTCCCCACTCCCCACTCATATATGTATGCAACATACACAAAACTTCATTTGTACGACCATTCTATCAGTAGAACTTCCTTTTTAAACTACAATATATATTATATCTTAGTTTATATATTAAACTCGTATATGATTTAGAACAGAGTATAAGATCTCAGCATTAAATTTGATCATTTTTCATATTTAAATTTGCACTACCTATTGAAAATATATATTTATTGTATAGTTTCATGACATAGTTAAATACAGAGTTAAATGCATGTTTGGCTTTCTCCCATCAATAAGAGTTAACACCGACTTTACCATTCCTTTAATTTTCAGCAAAATGGCAAAAGCTGAAATTATTTTTATCTCTGTGTTACCTAAGACCGACTGACTGGCTGAATATTATTGATCATATTTTCTATTGTCTTTCTAATTTGGATTTTTCCTCTATACATAAAATATTATTCAGTGCTACCTAAATTAGCATTGATGGATTTCCATCGATCATTCCCTGAAGTCATTGTAATTTCATCTTAGGGTTGATAAATCAAATCTTTGTCTTGAAGCTCCCATTTAAAACCTGTTTCTACACATAAGCAGAGTTCAAACAGTCCGTGTAATGTATTCACCTAATACAATACATTACCAACATCAATTTTTCAGGTTATTTATATCCTGCATGGGGCATTTTTGGTCAGTGATGAAGGGTTGCTTTCTGTCTTCTTCATTCTCTCAAATTGAGTCATAGCAGTGCCAATATTGGCTAGCCTTATATCTTCATTACTCTTAGGAATATGGATTGCTCGAAACCTATCCTCTCCCACTTCATGCATCACTAGAAACACACCCAAGAGGGAGGATGCCGAGCTTCTCCTGAAGGACAGAATAGGCATCCCTAAAGTGACATTTCAGTTAGTCCAATTGCGAAATCAATTCCATTGTGGTTTTCTGACAATCATACTTCAAATGAAGGAAAAAAATATTGGCAGCTCTTTCAATGACCCTATATCTTAAATGCCACCATATATCAAAAACATTACGGAGTCCTTATTGATGATACTGTTGTGCATTATTTGCCTTCAGCTCTAAGTAAAAGATGTGACTGGTTTGGATTATTCAATACAATCCTCAGACATAACAACTGGGATCGTGTGCCTCAGAACAGAAATTACTTTGCACTTTTTCAAAGGGCAGTTATTTTATATTTCCCTATTAGAAGGGACAGAGGTTTTCAAAAGTGGACAGCAAAATTTGCAAATCTAAATGCCTTGGATATAGTAAAAATTAAATCACTTTGTTTCCTCAAATGAATTGTATGAAAGAGGCATTAGATGGATATTGGATCAGGGTACACTCTCTGTAGGAATATGTGCAGGGTAAATGCAACTACACCATCAAAGTCCTGGCCTTCTCTTTAATTGGGCCTGGTACTAACTTCATTTCCACTTGATTGTAGATTAGCTGAACTGATTGCACAGAAAAATCCCTTTTTCACTGGTATAATCTACAGTATGTCAACATGGAAATGACCAGGATGATTCTGAGAGAATAATTGTCCATTCCAGAAAATTGATGCACAAAATAGGAATCTATACTAAAAAGGGAAATAAAAGATGCATTTTATGTGTATTCATGTGATTGAAGTACCTTTTTTTAAATATTCTGTGAAACATGGCTTTTGGGGGGGGGGGGGAGAGAGGATTGGATAGTTGAAACAAGGTAGCAGAAGAACTTCAAGCATTCCTGAACAAAAGTGATTTTTCTGGATCCATTTCAATCTGATTTCATTCTGAATCATGCTGCAGAAATGGCATTGGTTATCCTGATGGACCATCTACTGAAAGAGCATGAGGTGGTCATTTGTTCCTGTTCATATTTGATGCTATGACTTTTTAATTTTATTTATTTGTATTTATTTGGCTGTATTATTTTCACAAACAACTCAAAGTAACAAACATATCCAACACATCTTCTTCCTTCTATTTTCCCCACAACAACCACTCTGAGAGGTGGGTTGGGCTGAGAGAGAATGACTGGTCCAAGGTCACCCAGTTGGCTTTCATGGCTAAGGCTGGACTTGAACTCACAATCTCTTGATTTCTAGACTGCTGTCTTAACTACTAGACCAGCGGTTCTCAACCTTCCTAATGCCACGACCCTTTCATACAGTTCCTCATGTTTTGGTGACCCCCAACCATAAAACAATACAATTATTAGGAAACTCAGGGGTGGGTTTTAACTTACCTTGCTGCCAGTTCGCTTCCTCCTGTGCTGCGTCTCTACACCTCGTGGGCGCTCATGCGCTTTGTGTACACACGCATGCGCAATGCTGATTTTTTTTAATATTGCAAAAAATAAAGCCGAAAACAAGATGGCGACGCAGTGCTGGAAATTTGGCTTCTGCGCATGCTCAGAAGTTCCCATGGTACAGATATATATATATTTTTGCAGTAGTCTATTTGCATGTGGGTGGACCTGCCTGGAGACGGATAGAGGAGCAGTGTCTCAGTTCTAAGACCATCGGAAATATGTATTTTCCAATGGTCTTAGGTGACCTCTATGAAAGTGTTGTTCGACCCCCAAAGGGGTCCTGACCCACAGTTTGAGAACTGCTGCACTAGACCACTCTTAATAGCCTCTATCCTTCTGGGCTGACTTAGGAGTTGGAGGCACAGTTATGTTAAGGTTGTGGGCTGATTTGAAAGGGCAGTACTGGAGAACACTATTCTCCCCCACGCAAAAAAAAGCTTTTGTGCTGTAGGGCAGTGCTAACTTCCCTTTTGCTCCTCAAGCTATATAATATGTACTTGAAGCTGTTGGGTGAAATTATTAGGAATTAGGATGGGCCAAGTCCTTTATGTGAATAACACTCAGATCTACT
This sequence comes from Imantodes cenchoa, assembly GCA_027560375.1. Classification (NCBI taxonomy): domain Eukaryota; kingdom Metazoa; phylum Chordata; class Lepidosauria; order Squamata; family Dipsadidae; genus Imantodes; species Imantodes cenchoa. Next base: position 385,381 of record JANHGD010003622.1, on the reverse strand, counting down.
TATATTTTTCTTCCTTATTAGGTGTGCTGGCTAAAGTTACCAGTGTAATGTATGAACAGAAAACAAAGGTGCACGTTTCTCAAGAAAGCCATTGAGAGCTATGTAGCGCTCCCTCCTCCAATCTCCTATTGAATACCACTGATCTATAATAATGCACATGGACATTTGGATAGTTTTCTTCAATAAAGAAAAAAGCTCAAGGCACACGCAGCCCATTCGTATGTCCCATGCCACTGGAGGTGGCGCGCTTGATTTGGTAGGGAAGACAAACCAATAATTCAAGGCAATCAGCGGAGTGCATTACAGGAGAAAATGCTGAACCTACAAGCCACGCAAACAAAATAGCAATCAGAAGATTTAATGCATTTCTGATGTACATTTAAGGCATTGACACTGGGCCACAGATGTACATGTGTTGTGTTTTATCTTGTTGAGATATGGCCTGGGAGAACCAATTATAGCATATCATCAGCAACGAGAGGGACTGGGAAAAGAAAGGATTCTATCACACATTACTCCTGCAGTTATATTAGAGAAACAAATTGTACCTGGGATTGAAAAGTCACAGGGTTTATTCCGTCTTAATAAATCCCTGCCAAAGGCTAAGTGTAAAACTCGAAATACTTCCCAAATGTTGTTACTGTATTATCATCTTTGACATCTCAAGGGCTGCTCAGGGATCATCTTGATATCATTCCCCAGTTCTCACAATAAGCCTGTTTATTTTTAACCTGTGCTTGATTCTGGTTGTAACCACTTCAGCTTGCTGTTCTTGTGATTTAACATCTCCTTTCCCAAAAGGCTAAGGTTTGTTTGTTTTATACAAGGAAGCCTGACAGAGGAACAATCAAAAGCATCACCATTTTTAAGATAGGCTCTATTGCTTCCATATTGTTATTATTAAGGCTACAAGGATTAATTAGCATACCTTGCAAGGGAATACACATTTTAATTGTGGATAGTAAGAATAATTCCAGTTTGCTCTGAAATATTCTCTATGAATATTTTCAACTTCCAGCCAGAGATTCATTGGGTCCCAAACCTATCCTTGTTCAAAAGAGTTTCTGGCTCTTAGGCTGGAGTAGTAGAAGGACCCTTGTGGGATTGATAGTTCCTTTCAGAAATTGTAGGGTTCACATACACAACACACAACACACACACACACACACACACACCTGTTTGTTTATATTTTCGGATTACTTTAATATTATAAACTATTCAGAGTGGCAATAGAGTTGGGCCTATACATTTAATAAAGAAATACATATCATGACAAACAGACTGAATTATTTTTTACCACTTTCCACTGCGCCATCAAAAATGTGTGCATTTGTCCTTTAATCATTTTGAACTGCTTTAGCCTTTCCTACAGTCATACTGTACAGGCTGAAGAAATGATCCTACTGAGAAAAAGAACCTAAGAAAATGCTCCCTCTAAAGACGGCAGATAGTTTTCTTGAATTTAATTAGATCAGCTAGTACTGGTAGGTATGGAGATATAAATATTGCTCACAATTATTGTTAAAAGGAGTGACATATTTGTATTTTCCCCAAAGTAAGTAAACTTTAGGATATGACCAGGCGGGGGCTGTGGGTGGGGGTCAAATGTGTCATAAGTCACTAGTCCCTGCACATCCGCAAGAAATATAAGTCCAGCCCACCTTGAATACCTGTCTTATCTCCCACTCATTTCCCTTCTGCTAGCTGGTCAGATTTTTGTAGAGAGCTTAAGCTTGCAATTTTTTATTTATTTATTTATTTATTTATTTATTTATTTATTTATTTATTTATTTATTTATTTATTTATTTATTTAT
>JANHGD010003622.1:237404-252500 GCA_027560375.1 Imantodes cenchoa | reverse complement strand
ACTGTCCACTGTTGACCTCACCAGATTCCTAAGAGGTCAGTAAGGGGCGTGCATAAGTGCACCAGCGTGCCTACCGTTCCTGTCCTAATGTTTCCCTCTTATCTGTATCCATCTCATGTATATAAATAATGTTATATCTATGTATATTGCCAATACGTACTTGACAAAATAAAATAAATAAAATAAAATAAATAAAACAGCATTTATTTTATTTTAGGGAAAACATTTGGGGAAATTTCCCTACTTTCTCATTTAGGAATGCCCAGGTTGTATCAAAGGTCAACTCATCCTGGCAGTTTGGGAATTACAAAATTGGTAGCTGGATGCAAAGAGTTAAGCCTCAGGGGTTCTTGAGGGAAGGGAAGAGTACTGCCTATGATCTTTGCCACTGCCCTTTAGGTTTTATTTAAAAATGCTCCTATTTTACTATTTTCCTCCATGAAAATAACTGTGTGCCATATTCATATTGTTAAACAGCTGGCAGTAAACTTAGCTAGAGCCATGAGTAGCTCAGACACTAAACTTTACACTTGCTGAACTACTTTCTACTTGATATCTTCAAGTAGAAGAGTGTATTACAAGTCAAAGATTTAAAATGGATTGAAGGCAGGAGAAAAAAAATGAGAGAATGAATAGGGCTCCGTAGATCAATCTGAGCTACATACACTTTCTTCTATTGGAATATTAACTGTAAAATCCGGCAACCCCAGTCACTTGTGGAAAAAAACTGAGCGGAAAGAAAACGATTAGAAAGGATTTTGTCTGAACAGAAATATAAAGTTGGCTCTAGCAGTTATCAGACGTCTATTCATGAATTTTCCATGTACTCAAGAGATAACATTGCCATTCTTACTTTTTGAAGTGTCCATCCATCCATTTTTCTGTTCTTGGCACTACATTGTAAATCTTGGAGCTTTTTCCCCACAAAGGGGATCCCATCCTAGTGTGCTGAACATGTCCATGAAACTTGTGTTAAAAGAGTCCTGCTTCATGGTCACTGAATGAGTTATAGAAATATTCAGGTGACACCCAGCTAATCTTAGTTGTAAACCTATCCCAGAATGACTATCTAGGTTGTCAGCTAAGAAGGTGGAAATGAACAAATTAAAACTCAGAGCAAAAGGGATTTTATGATGGACAATCTCTGTATTAGTACAGTGATGGAAATGACTACCTAAATGGAATTGTTCATGCAAAACTACAAATGCATGAATGTCTTTTGATTCTAGGCCTCTTCTTGGTAACCAAGTATATCAGTATACTGATGTATAGGATTCTTCTCAGAAAAGAAGTATTTGAATGTTATAAATAAGTCAGTTTCCTTAATCCTTTCTTTCTAGAATTTTTAGACCATACTGCTTATTACCTGTGATAATTTATATAGAAATTCTACTTCAAAATATCTGGAGGGCACCATAATAGATTGGTGAATGCTTCATAACCTCACAGCAAGATCATGAGGCCAATAGAGCTCTTGTGATAAATCAAATACTTAGAGCATACAATGACATAAGCTGCTGTGAAAGCTGTTTAGAAGCTACTATTAACTCAGATTTTTGGCCATTAGAAGCTATAAAGAAAAGAAAGCATCATTTATTAGCTTTTTGGAATAACTTCAGATCTTCACTTTGCTTTGATTTACACTGAAGCCTCTACAAATGGATACCTTCATTTTTAAAATATTATTTAACATTGAAAACATATTTTCGGATTGCGATTACATTCAGCATTTTCCAAGGTGCTTTCTAAATTGTAAACCGAAGAATGTACACCAAGATCTATAACAAGCCACATCAGGCAGATTATATCTTTTTCCTGATTTTCTTTAAATTGGTTGCTATAAATTATTAGTCACATCTCCAAAACTACAGATTAACAACTCCTGTAGTACACTGGGAAGTTTCACATGCTTATTCCAAAAACATTCAGATGAAAACAAAAGTACAAGCAACCAAGTGGAATGACATGATTTTCTCATCTCCAAGTCTTGGAATGTAAATGAAACAGCATCTTATTCCATAAAAGAACAAAGTGAAACCATAAGATATGACATTCCATGGCCATTAGAGATGTATTATTAGAACTGTTTCTTCCATTAGTGTACTACAGCCATATAAAAACTGCTTCCTTCTTTTCTGTACTTTTGACACAATATTAGATATACCACAATGACAACAACAACAACAACAACAAAAAAGCCAGTCTGTACATCCTATACTCTTATATAGTCTGTTGAGATAAATGGGATTACTCTTTAAGTGGTCACAGGATTGCTACCTGAATAAATTAAATAAATACACATGTAAAAGTGATACAGAGTTCAAATCCACCTTCAGCAATAGCCATTCACTCAGCCCAGCCCATCTCACAAAGTTACGATTGGGCAAAAAAAAAAAACCACACAGAAGGGAGTGATATGTACATTGTCTTAATCTCCTGGATTATAGTAAACAAACAATTAAATAAAATAATAAAGTTAGACTTGTGCACCAATTGCGGCCCTTCCTTGAGCGAGAGGCACTTCTAACAGTCACTCATGCCCTCATCCCTTCTCAATTGGACTACTGTAATGCGCTTTACATGGGGCTACCCTTGAAGACAGTCTGCAGGCTGCAGCTGGTACAAAATGCAGCCGCGAGAGCAATAGTGGGTGTACCTCGATACACCCACTCTTCTCCCATCCTCCGCGAGCTGCATTGGCTGCCAGTTGGCTTCCGGACGCAATTCAAGGTGTTGGTGTTAACCTTTAAAGCCCTTCATGGCATTGGGCCAGGATATCTCACGGACCGCATTCTACTGCATTCTTCCCTCCGCCTGGTTCGATCGCACAAAGTTGGGCTGTTCCAGGTCCTGTCAACCAAACAATGTCGGCTGGCGGGCCCTCGAACCAGGTCCTTCTCTGTGGGAGATCCGACCCTGTGGAACCAACTACCCCCCGAGGTCCGTGTCACTCCCTCCGTGCCGGCCTTCAGGAAAGCCGTTAAAACCTGGCTTTGGCATCAGGCCTGGGGCCAATGAACTTTCCCATCTGGCATTTGGCCCCTGTTCGACTGTGGAGTGTATGGGCCTATTGTATTGTGGTTTTTTAGCATTATTGGGATTGTCTGTTTTTAATTATGTATTTATTGTATTTTATGTATCCTTTGTTCGCCGCCCTGAGTCCTTCGGGATAGGGTGGCCTATAAATCCCAATAAATAAATAAATAAATAATTTAAGATTAAAAAGTTTTAAAATCATAAAAATAACATAACATCTCAATAGGTAAAACATTCCAAGACGAGGAGTTAGCAATTGTTGACACAGGTGGTGGGGGTGGTGGGGGTTTCTAATGTAGAGGGCCAGCCCCAAGCAAGGCTGTATACCCAAGTTTTGACTCCTTTGCAGAAGGTTCAAGAGATTGGGGCTTTTCTCATTTCTGATGATGACAAGATGTTCCACAATGTCAGGGCAGGGGCAGAGGAGGCCCTCTTTCTAGACTTTGCCTGTCAAAATTATTTGACTGATGGGGTCTGTATCATACCTTTCCTATCTGAACAACTGGGACAGGCTGATGTGGTGAGGCAAAGCTGGCTCTATAGGTAATCTGATTATATCGCATAGGGCTTTATAGATGATGATCAACACCTTGAATTGGACCCAGAAGCAAACTGGCACCCAGTCTAGTTCAAGAGCAAAAGTGTTATATGTGCCCTTTTCTGGACACCCAGTATGGCTCACACAGCTGCATTCTGTACCACTGGATGCTTCCAGATACTTTTTGAAGGTAGCCCCATGTAAAGCATGTTGCAATAGGCCAGAAGTGTCAAACTCGTGACCCATGGGTCAGATGTGTCACTGAACAAGCTCACCCCTGGTTTAGCGAAGGAGGAAAAAGCTGCTATATGTCATGTGACAACAACATGATGCTGTGAATTTGACATCCCTGCAATAGAGATGACCAGCCATGAGTGCCTGAACAGAGGGCTTCCCTGTCCAGGAAAAGGCAGAATTGGCACACAACATTGAGTTGAGCAAAGACCCTTCTGGTCACAGCTGCCACTTCTCTTCGAATAGACTTTCAGTAGTCTACCCCAGATAGACTACTGGTCTGTAAGTGTGGAGTCCTTTTGGACTCTCAATTTACATAACAGGTCTATCTGGGGTAGTGTAACTCCATTCAGGAACAAAGATAATAAACTCATGGATACAGAGGGGCCCACCCACAGCCACTCCATCTTACCATGGTTCAGTTGAAGTCTGTTATTCCCCATACAGATCCCCACAGACTCTTAAGTGTCATGAAAGGAGATCCACTGCAATACCCACTTCACCTGGGATAGAGATATATAACTGAGTATAATGAGGATATTGTTGATACCTGGTCTCACGATGACATATGATCTCGCCCAACATTTCATGTAGTTGAGTGAAGATAGTATTGAGCCATATGTTATCCCGCACAGGAGGGGCTGTGGGCTGGACCTCTCACTCCCTATTAACACCAACAGGGACTGTGGCCTCAGACTAAGGAGCTGAACCAGCACAAAACTGTGCCACCCATCCCCAATCCCCTTGTTGTTAGTTGCGAAGTCATGTCTGACCCATTGCGACCCCCTGGACAACATTCCTCCAGGCCTTCCTGTTCTCTACCATCCTCTGGAATCCAATTTATCTCATGCCTACTGCTTCAGTGACTCCATCCATCCACCTCATTCTCTGTTGTCCCCTTCTTCTTTTACCTTCAATCTTTTCCAGCATTAGGCTCTTCTCCAGTGAGTCCTTTCTTCTTATTTGGTGGCCAAAGTATTTGAGTTTCATCTTCAGGATCTAGCCTTCTAAAGAGCAATCAGGGTTGATCTCCTCTAGGACTTATCGGTTTGATCGCCTTGCAGTCCAAGGGACTCACAGGAGTCTTCTCTAGCACTATAGTTCAAAGGTCTCAATTCTTTGGCGCTCAGCCTTTCTTATGGTCCAACCTTCACAGCCATACATTGCAAGACCATAGCCTTGACTATACACACTTTTGTTGGCAGGGTGATGTCTCTGCTTTTTAGTATGCTGTCTAGATTTGTCATAGCTTTCCTCCCCAGGAGCAAGCGTCTTTTAATTTCTTGGCTGCAGTCCCCATCTACGGTGATCTTGGAGCCCAGGAAAGTAAAATCTGTAACTACCTCCATTGATACGCGGTTTGGAATTATGGAAGTAGCAATTAAGTTTGTAATAGCTACAAAAAAGATTGGACATTCATTTTTTAATATAGTTTTCTTGCTTTTTTGCTATTCTTTTTTCTTTACCCTTTTATATTTGTTTTCTTTTTCTATTTCTTCTTTGATATTTCAGTACTTTTTAAAACCTTTGTAAAATCTTTTGATAAAAATTACTTTAACAATGAAAACTTAGAGGTGATGAATTGGGTGGTAAAACTGAAGTATTGCTATTCCAACATTTAATGGTTTAGGAGACTCAACATGATCCTGATCTTTGCCAGCATTGTCTCGTACAGTTTTGCTGTGTTTTTCCCCTTTATAATAAAAGAGCAAAATCTGTCCATTTAAATTGGAAATGGAATCCATTAGCAAAACTGACCCAAAAGCATCTCTTGATTGGTTTGCCTATTATTGAAAAGGACTGCTTCTTTTTTAATGTTATACGCATTCATCACCGCTGTAACTGTTGAAAGGAACGGGTCCTATTCATGCTGATTGAATCTTGTATTAATTTATGTTCTGCATCATACTGTGACATGCTTTTTATCTCTTGCATTTTTTGACCTTTTTGCCTTAGTAGGAAATAAAACAATATGATTGTTTTCACTGCTCTGAGTATATTTTACCTACTTAGGTGAATACATCATGTAACAGATGTAATGGACGCTGACCCTCAAAGGTTTATGCTATAATAAAACTGTTGTTTTGGTATGACTTTTGATGTCCCCTTCCCATGTCATTCAAAAAAAGGGGGGGGGCTATATGTTTTAACAGATGGGTATAAGTTTGCCACAACATGATGTTCCATTCCCACCTCAGATGTCCACATGATGAGTGTTACATATGGCCATATGGTATGGCCATATGTGGTAAATTTGCATAGCCACCGCTGATTGGCCAAAATAGTGGCGGCAGATTTGAACACCTGTCACTGGTCGGCGAGGTGCAGGGAAACCCTTAAAAGTGGCTTCCCTGCCTCTTGTTGCCAATCTTTTCTACGGAGTTTGCTTGCTTAAATAACAGTGCTGAACTGTCCTACATCTCGACTCTGATTCCTGCGCTAATCTAACAATGAGAGTGGAAGAATTTTTTAAAAAAGAAGATTTCTTAAGGGACAAGGATTTCCAATCATGCCAAATCATATAGAAGCCCATGTACATATAGGTCTACATCAAGAAGTTTACATTTTTCTGAACAATTTAGAGGCTACTTGACTACTAATGATAATAGTATAAAAGGGAGAAAAATTCATAAGTATCCCAAAGACAGATGTATATGTTCCAAAAACATCTAATAGGTAGGGATTCAACTTATTCCAATGCCTGGAAGGGCAACCAGCTTTTTCAATAGCAGGAAGTTATGAGGCACATGGAGTAGGTCAATGCACTAACATTTTTAAAAATACTTGTGTTGTCAGATCATAGATGTGTAGATTCTAATGATATATAACATCTCAAGAAATGATCATGGAAAATGAATATTTTTTTACCCTGGAGTATAATAATTCTTCCAAAATTAAGCATTTTCCATTGAATTGTCAATTTCAGCATGAAATGTTTAAATTAGGTCCTTAATCATTGAAATCAACAAGGCAATATCATTCTATCTGCTAAGCAATTGCCTAGAGATTGTGATCTCATTAATACAGAATTGCTGGCTTGAATTTGGTGTCTCACAACTGTGTCATTCAGCTATTGCACATTGCATTGTTTAGTCACAATATCCTCTCTTTCTCTGTCCTTGCAGTTCTAGATGTTCCCATTTTGTTTCCATTAACAAGTGAATCCCAGTTCTTCTAATGTTGAAGCTTTCCATGTAATGCCCACCTTCTTCAATATCAAGATAATAAACTATGGATAATAGACTACACCTTACAAAAGTATCTTCCCATTAAATCAAAGTAAGTATCATACACTAGAGAATTACAAGCAGTACCTAACAGAAGATGCAAAATCCTTGTCTTACACTACCAAGATCAGTCAGGTTTTTTGAACTGTTCCTTTTATATGCCACTTAAAATGTCATATGAAACATAATGGCCATCACAACAACTTAATTTCAGCTACAGTGAGATTTAATTCCTCAGTATCTCTGGTAATAAATAGATTTGCTCTGGCAGAGTGAATGAGGCTGTACTTTTGGTATGTTCTTCTCCAAGCAGAATTAGCTGACCTATTACAACAGGAGTGTCAAACTCAATTTCATTGAGGGCCACATCAGGATTGTGTTTGAACTCAGGGGTCTGAGATAGGTGTGGCCAGGATGGGTGTGGCCAGCTTGAAGCACTCATGTCAGGGGAGTCTCTGGTGACCCGAGTGGTCTGCCAGGGCTCCCAAGCTCCATTTTCAGCTGTGACGGCCTCCTGCAACCCTCTGCCAGTGAAAACGGAGGTCGGGAGGCCTCCTGAGCTCATTTTTGGTGGCAGAGGCACCGCAGGCTGTTCCTTTGCTGTTTCCAGGGCAGCCCTGCGGGCCAGATCTAAGCACTCTGCCTGGCCCTCGGGCTTTGAATTTGACACCCCTGTATTAGAATGTGTAGGGAATAGTTGCTAATGGTCTCACATTTAGCAACTATTCCCTACACATTCTAATACATGGTCTCACATTTCCTGGAGTTGAGGGGAGCCAAGTCTAGGCACCACTTTTCTGTGATTGCTCTGGATTGGCCTCTCTTCGGAGATCAGAATCACCCATGATCTCTTCTGGTTTTTGGAAAGTTATTAAAATCCTATTTATTTCTGATGACATATTCTTAATTTATTGTATTGCATTTTATTAATTTTACTTACTTTTATTGTTCTTGTCATTTGTTTTGATATCTTTACTATCTCCTACCTTGCTGAGCAGTGCTTAATTGCAGTAGGGTATAAGTTCAATAAGAAATTACATATCTGCTTCACAATTATTTATATATTGGTCAGAACATAGAGATAAAGAAGACTATTTTCATCAAGAGAGATATTGATGGAGAGTGTTGTAGAAAAAAGGAAGCAAGTAAACCCTACTTTTGGAAATTCAAATACTTTTTTTCCAAAGTTCCCAAAGGAATTCAAAAGAGCGCATGTGTTATGTTATTGGTTTCAAACTTTATAGCACCTCTTTGATGACACAGATTGTTATACCAAAATACTAAGGACACTGGAATATTGAGGTATTGAAAATGCAGTTCTATATCTGTTTCCTTAAAGTGAGATTCACTAAATTCATTAAGAGTTACTTTGAACTAAACATGTATAAGTAAGCCATTTTGGTGGAGTAGTATAGGCACCAGAAACTGGGAGACCTTGAGTTCTAGACCTGCCTTAGACAGAAAGCCAACTGGGATCTTTGGCCAGTCACACACTCTCAGTCCTAGGAAGCAAATAATGGCAAACCACTGCTGCAATCTTGCCAAGAAAAGTCTAGGCAGTCATCCACCAGGATCAAAAATAATTTGAATGAAAAATGGGGGGGGGGGTATAAAACTGATCTTTAGATCAATTTAAAGGAAGTAAAATTTTCTTTTGAGGGTTGCTTTAATGCATTGATTCCTTTAAGAAGTGGCATCTTTTTTCATGCTCATTTGGTAGCCTTGTAAAAACATGGCCTTGTAAAAACACTGAATGTTCTCATATTCTGTTATGAGATAGAGCAGCGGTTAAATCTAATTACCTTCCCTAGTGGTTCAGAAGTGCACACTCCACACGCATGCGCTTGCTTCACTCATGCACATACACAGAAGGTTAAAAAAAAGAAAATGGTGACTTCCGGGCATGTGGACAGAGCCTCATGCTACTGCCACTACCAGTTCTCCAAACCACGTGTCGCTGCTGCTATCGGTACACCAGTACCGGGCCGAACTGTAGCATTTCATCCTGAGATAGAGGATAGAAGATATCAATTCAGGATAGAGTGCCTATTTTCATGGCAATTCTTTGTTTCTTCTTCCTGAATATGGCAGTCATAAGATTCCTTTACAAAGGTCCATTGTAATATTAATTTATCTGTGATGAAGTCACTGAAGAACTGTTATACCACTTAATAGACTATTCCAGTGGAGGGGGTAATAAATGGGAGCCGATGTGTACAGATGCTTACACACTGACAAATCTAAATCGACCTTGCTGCCTTTTCACCCCATACAATTGTGCTCATAAGTTACATACCCTGGCAGAATTTATAATTTCCTGGCCATTTCTCAGAGAATATGAATAACACGAAAACCTTTCTGTCACTCATGGTTAGTGTTTGGCTGAAGCCATTTGTTATCAATCAACTGTGTTTACTCGTTTGCATTCATAATGACAACAGAAACTATCCAAATGACCCTGATCACAAGTTTACATACCCCAGTTCTTAATATAGTGTGTTGCCCCCTTTAACATCAATAACAGCTTGAAGTCTTTTGTGGTATGTGTGGATGAGGCTCTTTATCTTCTCAGATGGTAAAGTTGCCTATTCTTCCTGGCAAAAAGCCTCCAGATCCTGCAAATTCTTGGGCTGCCTTGCATGAGCTGCACATTTGAGATCTCCCCAGAGTGGATCAATGATAGTGAGGTCAGGAGCCTGAGATGGCCACTCCAGAACCTTCACTTTATTCTGCTATAGCCAATGACTGGTCGACCTGGCCTTGTGTTGAGGATCATTGTCATGTTGGAATGTCCAAATACATCCCATGCGCAGCTTCCAGGCTGATGAATGCAAATTATCCTCCAGTATCTTTTGATAACATACTGCATTCATCTTGCCATCAATTCTGACCAAATGTCCTGTGCCTTTGTAGCTCACACATCCCCAAAACATCAGTGATCCACCTCCCTGTTTCACAGTAGGAATGGTGTACTTTTCATCATAGGCCTTGTTAACTCCTCTCCAAATGTAGTGTTTATGGTTGTGGCCAAAAAGTCAATTTTAGTCTCATCACTCCAAATGATTTTGTGCCAGAAGGTTTGAGACTTGTCTCTGTACTATTTGGTTTATTGTAAGTGGGATACTTTGTGGCATTTGCGTAGTAATGGCTTTCTTCTGGCGACTCAGCCATGCAGCCCATCTTTCTTCAAGTGCCTCCTTATTGTGCATCTTGCCACAGCCACACCACATGTATTTCACCTGAAGTTATTTGTGTGTTTTTCTTTGCATCCCAAATAATTTTCCTAGCAGTTGTGGTTGACAGTTTAGTTGGTCTCCCTGACCTTGGTTTGGTTTCAACAGTACCCCTCATCTTCCACTTCTTGATTAGAGTTTGAACACTGCTGATTGGCATTCTCAATTCCTTGGATAACTTTTTATATCCCTTTCCTGTTTTATACATTTCAACTACCTTTTCCCACAGGTCCTTTGACAATTCTACTGCTTTCTCCATGACTCAGAATCTAGACACGTCAGTACAGCACTGGATGAAGGATGCAAAGATCTGTCAGGAGGCCAGAAACTCATTGGCCTTTTATATACACATGCAAACAGATCACAGGTGAGGATGGTTATCTTAAATAGCCATTCACACCCCTTTGTGTCAACCTGTGTGCATGTTATCAGGCCAAAAGCACCAGAGTATGTAAACTTTTGATCAGGGTCATTTGGGTAGTTTCTGTCTTCATTATGACTGGAAAAGAGTAAGCACAGTTGATTGATAATAAATGGCTTCAGCCAAACGCTAACCATGAGTGACAGAAAGGTTTTCGTTCTATCATTCATATTCTCTGAAAAATAGCCAGGAAATCATAAATTCTGCCAGGGTATGTAAACTTATGAGCACAACTGTATACCTTAAAATGGTGTTTATCTCCTTAACCCACAATTTTCTGCTACAAAAAAATAAAATAAAATTTTCTGCTACAAAATATATATATATATAATAATTTCAAAAGGAAGCCATTGTTTGTGGGTTATTTTCTCTAACCCTGCTAAAAGTGGTTCTGAATGCCACTTCGGCCCTATAAAAATAATAAACTGTATCATTTGGGGAATATGGAGGAAATATTTAAATGTGGAATACTCTTTTCTTTCCACAAATACCTTCAAAATGCTTATTTGACACCCCACTCCCCCTAAATTATGACAGGAGACAGGTCATAATAACTGATGTAATAGGCAAGGAGGGAGAATGGAACACAATTCCCTAAACCCAATAAAATAAGCAATTACTCCTGTTATCTGAACGGCTCTGTCAGTGGAGAAGTTTTCTGTGTCGCAACAGAATCTAACAGAGCCAGTTGCCTTTAAGCATCAAAGGCTTTGGCCTTATTATCTTCTGGAGATGTGCATGTATAATCAGCTTCCCCAACAAATGGGGAGAAAAATGTCTCTGGCAAAACTCTAAAATGGTGATAAACTATGTCCAAATGATTAATTCAAGAAATTCTCCATCACGCTGTGGCAACATGTGCCCGTCTCTTCTGTCATGCCCTTGGAGATTTTCCATGCTAAATGTATGTGCATATTTTTCATGGCCAATGATATTTGAATTGCAGCCTGCTCCCATGCAGAACATAAAACACTTCAAACTGCATAATGCAGACTAAATTATAAGTTCTCCAGTGGCCTGAGGTAGCAAGGGCCATAATAATGAGTGTGCTTAAGTGACTTGGTAGAATTTTTTTCCCGCTTTAATTTAATACCTTGGCTCACTGCTTCCTTTAAAAAAAATTGTTTCACACTCTTATAAGAACAATATAATATTAGGAAAGATGGCTCTTTCTTTGCTTTAAAATGCACTATTCTAGCTCAAGGATGACCAATTCAGACACGTCAATCACTTCCACATGAAACCAGAATGCATGCATCTGGGAGATAATTCTTTTTTTATCATATTACATATAAATTCATTCCAAGTTCTTTTGAGAATATGTCCATATAAGATTTAGTTTATTCAAGCAACTTATTAATAGCACTGATTTCTTTGTTAGAGATGGAAACAAGTGCACTACTTTCCTGTAACCCCACGCTAGTACGGTAGTCAAAAAGCAACATTATCTGAATATATTATTTTATTAACTGAAGGTTTCATCCAATCTTAGTGTCTAGAAAATAGGGGTCTGAGTTAGGAATTTTGGACACACCCAAAATTCCTCAATGAATGAACATGTGGGGTTTTTTGTTTTGTTTTTTTTGTCCTCTCATCTCTAAGTCTTTCTCCTTGATTATGATGTCCCATAGAATAACTTAATGTGTCTGATATAAACACTGAAAACTGGCAGGTGTGTATGTGTGTGTATAATTTATATGTCATGCTTATCAACATAATTGATGCCATGTCAAACAGCTGATCTTATATGAAAGGCATGCTGATGCCTGAATAAGAGCATAGTTTGAAATTTCAGTTGCAAAATTTGTCAATGAAATTGTGGTTTTGCATTGGGCTACATGTTGTTCCCTAATTGTTCTCTTCTGCTTCTCACCATTGTTTTGGAGCATAATTGCTACAAGATCTTATTAAACTAAGATGTCCTACTTTGTCTGAATAAAGAAGTCTTTCATAATAAGCCAGGATCATGTCAGGATCTGAATCATGGAAACCTCATTGTTAAATTTTTAACTTCTAAGCAACATTCATTGAACTAGAAAGTCTAGGAGTTTTCAAATCTTTCTGGTTCACTCCATGGATCCAAAAGAAACTCAAAATACTTGTTTTATATCTTACTTGAATGCTGTATTATTGACATCTCCCTCACTGACAAAAGGTCCTCCTGACGTAATTTGTTCCTTTCTGTTTACCACATTCAATGGCACAGAGCTGATTTTTTTGGTGATCCAGGCCACATGTTTGATGGAATATTGGACCAACTTTTGTTTATTTGAACCAAAATCTTACAAGTAAAAGAATTGTTAGGAAGAAAGAAAAGTGATGACATGTTGCCTATCATATTGCATAATTATAGGTCATGTCCTGGAATGTGAAAAGTTATTGGAAGCGATGATGAGTAGTTGCAAAACCAGATGCACAATTAGCTCCATGACTGAGTTCACAGACAGTGATAAGTCAAAATATATGTTGTTTGGTTTTCATTTAGCACATTCTGTGAACCCAGCTACTTGTTATATAGCTACATATGTGCTATATAAGAACTCTGCCACTATGACCTAATCAACAAGCTATAATAAAAAATAGTTAATAGTTTAGCATAGTATCAAAATCCAACTTGTATCTTGCAAGGAATGTTTATTGAACTCTGAGTTTTACAAATTGTAAAAAAAAAAAAAACAAGCAATAGTGATATATTTCTTTCTCAGAAATTACTGAACAGTTTGTTCTTTTAAAAGGTATTTTTTTAAAAGTTTATAGGATCTTCTCTCTTCTAATGTTTGAGTGATATAACTGAAAAGACCATCCATAAGAATGGGATATCATATATTCCCTTTGTAAACAGTGACATTTTTCAGAAAGACAAATATTTTTGAAAGTAGTATGGATTTTTCCTTGTATGCATACACTTAATTGTACTTTAAACATGATAACAATGCAGACTAGCTTTCCAGTTTGTGCAATCTAAGCTTACTTGGCTCCTTTTACAGGGAAAGAATTAAACCCATTAATAAACATTCTTTCCAACTGAAATAAATCAGTTCATAATGGCTTTTGACTGGATCTGGCCCAATCCACTAAAAGTCACAGTCTGGATAAAGGGCATGTAAATCTAGCCAACAAACGATCTAACATCACAAGCACTGCATAACGTCCCCAATATGTTAGGCTTTCTTGCCAAATAATGATCATTTTGCTCCGAGCATTGTCTTCACTCTCCACCACCCCCATCCATTGTATTTTTCTCTAGTGAAAATTCCTTTGGATTTTAAAAAGGCATTTAGTCTCAATGGTTTAAGGCTATTGAATACTCTCCCCCTCTACACATATGCCCCCAAAGTGCTTGAGGGTATTCAGAACCTTGAAGGTAGCCTAACATTGCCGTCCTCTTATATTTGAAGGCAGCTCATTCATTCCAAGTGGACAGCTATTCTTCAAAGCCTCCTTTGGAGGGAAGTAAGTGCCAGTTCTGATTTGTATGTTTTTTTCACAGTCACAGAGCACTGTGCTGAGACCTTCTCGATGGCTCCAGGCACATTTAACATAAAGCAGAAAGAGAGAACGGATGGTAGCTTGGAATCTTCCTATCATAGAGTAGATCTGAGGAAGGCTTTCTGTCTCATGGAACCTGATGAAATATTGCATTTTTCAGACCCAAACGGCTTCCAACAAAACTTGAACATAAAGGCATCCACACTCCAGTTTAATTTCCAAACATTATGTAAAATGATCAGCTCATTATTCTGTAATAAGCAGGTAGGCACGGTCCCTTTTACTCTTAGCTATAGACATTGAATATTTTTATAATCTTCCCCAGTGAAAGAAAGCATATTTCTTTTAGACAATTCACCCATGAGAGAATCTTGTCAAGTGCTATTATTCAGGTTTTGGTACCTTGTTTTTCAAGTGAAGGATATCTCACAACCACAGTTCCACATGTTAACTGATGTTTGAGATCTCCTGCTGCAAATAATACCCAGTATTTGTTCAAATTAGTTTACAAGCTTTTCACTTTGCCTCATTAAAAAAAGACCAATGCAAGGCATTAATGATTTATAGAACTAAGGTGAAATTCATACACCTCTTTGGAACAATGCCCAAGGCTGTCATCTAAGCTGTCCTATTATGCCTATTCTTTTACTATACATAAATGTTTCTGCTGGAAATCACCTGGCAAGGTTTCCTGTTTGGCTGGCATGGTGTCCTATTTTTCCCTCGGAGGATGGATAGTTTTCTATGGCATTTGAACAATTATTGTGGAGTGAGAATTTCCTTAACATTCAACATGCTAGCTATATGTAGCATCAAGGTTCATGTACCATTTATGAGTATATAATGCAGAGGTCTTCAAACTTGGCAACTTTAAGACTTGTGGACTTCAATTCCCAGAATTCTCCAGCCAGCATAGCT
>JANHGD010003622.1:159154-169268 GCA_027560375.1 Imantodes cenchoa | reverse complement strand
GGGATTCCAAAAGATCACTCCCCATTCTGCATTCCACTTTAAAAGTTTTTGCTTGCTTTTGTACAGTACTGCTTGTATTGCTTTGATGAAAAATCTATTAATCTGAAAATAAGTGCTTGCTTAAATTGGGACCTTGATGGTACTTGCTTGCCTAGTAAGATTTCAAAGACGCTGTGACTTCATCTTCTTACTATTTGAAAACTGGGTCTTAAAACTAATTTTAAATGACATAATTAAATGTTTGGTCTCATAAAATTCTTCTATCTCTCATTGTTGCCTCATAAAAATTTGTGTTGAAATGGCCCCCTCACATCTAGTTTTCAAAAAGTTGGTAAAGATTTGAATATTCCATTAATCTGAATTGCTATGAATATCTCTCCAGATTCTGAATTAATTTGTTGTACACCTCACACTATGCAAAAGAAAGGTCTACTTTAGAACCCAAGGCCACATGGGTCCTGGAGGTCCACCTAGTTATAGTTTCTGAAAATTATCAGAAAAATTACCAGGATTCAATCGGGGTCAGTCACTGGGACCAGAGGTTTTGTCTTCCGAGCTTTCAAACTCATGTAGGAGTCATCCTCATGGAACCTCTCTGTGTGACACTTCTCTGGAGGATGGACTCCAGCACGAGTCCAAAAACTCAGAAGGCAAAACCTCTGGTTCCAGTGACCAACCCGGATTGGATCCTGCAACATCATCCTGGGACATGTATATTCATCTTCATTCGTAAGAAAATTTTCCTTCCATTCTGAATTAGGAAGCACCTGAAAAATATAGACTATTTCCCAACTATGGCACTGCAACCTTCAGCGTCCAGAATTAATAGCATTTTGCATTTCTGGAAGCTGAAGATTAGCATTAATCATACTGTCTTGTACATTTTCCACACATTATGAAGATAACCAGATACCCACCACTTCTGAAGAACAATGCTGTTCTTTGAGAAGAGAATTGTTTCCCAGTTTATGTTCTATAGTAGAGTCATTATAATTCGGGATCATAAAAATTATACAAACAGCAAGGTTTAAGTCAATGATTTTTTTGCAGAGAAAATAAATTTGAGTAGAACCAAAGGTCAATGAATCAAGAATGATTATGTCTGACTTGTATTCTGACTTGTTTGTTTCTAACAATTATGATGAAACATGTTGGAGGATTACAAACATGGTTAAAAATACTTTCCCACTTTTTTTAGTTTTTAGATTTTAGTTGAATAATTCTTAGTATTTGTGAAGTGTTGCTTCTTGGAAACAGAGATAAGTGAGGAGGCTATTCTTGGCTTAATTCTGAGCAACACATAGTTGTTACATCAGGAAATACTTTTGGTTAATTTCAACAAAAACAAATAAACTAACTGTCATGATACCAATAACTTTAAGAACCCTAGAAGAACAGAAAAAACAAAACAAAATATCCAATACACAAGATGTTTGGATAATCCAAATGCAGTTTCTTGAAATAAACTTGTTATAGCACTCAACAAAAATGTTGAACAGCAAAACAGGTTCAGGGTGATTCAGAATGATAAATTATTCAGATTTATTTAACATTTTATTCTTTGTTTGGAAAGGCTTCAGTACACTTGTTTGCAGTAAAGATTCCAACAATCTATAAGCCCTTCCAAAGAGATGGCAGCTTCACAGGATCAATCATTGTCTTATTGCCTTCTCTACTATTTTTTGTTACTTTACTTCCTGCAAATCTTGTTTGCCTGGTGCATTTCAACTTGTTTGAGGTAGAGGAACAGGAGTATTTCATAGAGTAATCAAGAATTAGCTTTTGCCTCGTGTAAAATTTAATCTCCAGAGCAAAGTAATCAAGTCAACTTCAGGAAAATGTTTACAAATTTATTTATTTTTTATTTTATTTCATTTATTTTATTTGTCAAAACATGTACAAGATAGCAGGTATTGGTATAAACATAAACAAAAGCAAAGTAGGTATAGGTAAATTTGGACAATAGGACAGTAAGACAGGGACGGCAGGCACAATGATGCGCTTATGCATACCCCTTTATGCACTCGTCCTGTCTAAGAGATAGAAGACATTTGCCCTCTTGCCCTCCTCGAAAGCGGGGCTGAAGAGTGTGGCGAGCCCCGGGGTCCCGAAACTCCTCTCCTCGTCCGCCTTTTCCCATACCTGCCCGCCTCTTTGGCTCAGCAGGACAAAAGCCAGTTAGCCGGACGGCGGGAGCAAAGCCCCGCCCATTTCCCCACTTCTCCATCCGAGCGCACCGCTTCTCCGCGGCAGCTGCAGGTGCGGGAGGGGCGGGGCCGGAGCGACTGTCATTCAGCAGGAGCCGGCTAGTTCCCCCTCACCCGTGCGGCAAAGCAGGAGGTCCTCGCAGAAGCTCGCATGGGGCGACGGGCTGGAGAGAGACACCTGGCGCGCCAAGGAGCCTCCAACCCTTCCACGCCCGCTGCCGTCACCGTCAACACCACCAGCACCACCACCATCAGCCCCGCCGCTTTTGGTCAGGCACTTTTTAACAGCCGCTGGGCGTTCTCCTCGCCGCGGAGCCTCCGCTGGGAGAGAGAGATCGGTTCGTTCCTGTCATAAGGTCGCTTTAGGCTGCCTCTCTGCACAGCTCCCCCCTCGCAGATGCAGGTCTTTGCTATCCTGGAAAGAGGGCTCCACTTCCCTTTCCAACCCAGGAGTCAGCGTCCCTCCGTCCGATTCATCCCGCAGCTTACAATTCGTCACTTCTCGGGAGGATGCCTTCAAACAGCTTAGCGGGGCTGTGGTTTTGGCTTTTCTTTGAAATACAGGTCAAGGTACGTTCGCCCAGAGAGCAACTGGGATGAAAGCCTTTGCCTCCCGCATTTTTCTCACCCTTACCAGAACTCGGTCCCTTACCAGCCGCATTAATGACGTCAACGCGAATGGCTCGGGGATGTTCTCTGGTACAATGTTAAAAGTTGTGGGGTTTTTTTTGCTTGTTTGTCAAAATGTGACTGCATTCCCTGAGCCTTTGCAAAATATTGAGGGTGGGGGAAAAGATAGTTGGTCTCTGCCTCTCTTTCAAAATTGCTTGATTTCTTGTATTATTATTGTTGTTGTTGTTGTTGTTGTTGTTGTTGTTATTATTATTATTATTATTATTATTATTATTATTATTATTATTATTATTATTATTTCATAGGGATGTGTGGGTCAAACAGCTGAAGGAAGCCAACATCTCCCTTTTTCCTCTTTGCATTCAGAGCTGCTGCACTTCACAGATAATAGTGGTAAGTTAAACAGAACTTGGAATATTTGTCAGAGCACCTGAATTTTACTAATTTCCTAACTGCTCAAGTTATGTAACAAAGAATAGCATTACTGTATGTAAAGTGAATGATATCTGAAAACAATCTTTTGACTCCCATTTACAATATTTTGCAAATGCATCAACGTTTCACTGATAGCATCCATCTCCAGACTATAAATGCAGTGCATGTTCACTTGGAAGTGAATGCCATAGTGTTTAGTAGTGGGGTTATAAGGACTGCAATTTTAATGTGCTGTATTATTTTGTATGAACTTTCAGACAAGTTAACTGAGATTTTGTCCATTAATGTGATCTTATGAGCTGTCCAAAAGCTCCTGTTTCAGAGTTAGGAGAACTGTAAAACTGGGTTGTTTACATTGTTTAATCTTAAACATGTTTGGAAATATATTCCATTGTAATCACAAAGGGAAGTACACTTTCTTGGAATTTAGCCCCACCAAAATAATGGAACTAGCTGTCAATTAAACTTGCATAATGTTGGCTGTACCATTCTGTGGGGATTCAGATAAGAATAAGCTAAACATTTAAAGCATAAACAATTAACCTGTTAAATCTAATTTATCCAGTTGTAAACCCACATGGGAGCAAATGATACTGAATTTTGAGGGACTAATTCCAAATAAAATGCTTACAAGTAGTATTAAGAAATCTTGCTGCTTTTTATAGGTGCCAAGTTCTGTGTTTTATTAGTAAGACTGAATTATTGAATTTATCTGCTGATATTTGGCATGATAATAATTGTGAATTGTGGGCTATATTTGATGTGTTTCATTACTCTGTGTCAAAGGATTGAACATGACTTTCTTAAATTAAACTGATATATTTGTTACTGGCTTTCTTCCAGTCTAGAATTGCTGCCCTGCAACTTAAAACCTAACAATAATAACTTAATGGATGAGGAAATAACACCCACACACATTCAAGCTAATGAATAACTGTTGCTCTCAGTGAGGTCTTATCACACAGCAATAGGAACCTAATAAAAATCAGAGCCAATCAGTGGCTTGCTCTGTTTGCCTTGCAAATATTTCAGAATAAGTGAGCAACTGTCCTGTGTGAGAACACAAACATATGCACCCTTTTCTCACAACCAGGTGAGCAGATAGTCCAGCTTATATTAAAATCATAAAACAACCAAGCAAGTAAAACCCAACAATAAAACTATCCCAATAATAACAGTAAATAACAGTAAATACAGTAAATAACAAAATTTTATTTGATATTTACTATATTTAGTAAATATAGTAAATAACAAATATGAATATTTCTGAATACTTAGCTAATATTAATATTAATGAATAGTAATATTTTGACTACTCATCTAGCCACTTTAAGTGCCAAGGAGTATTAATCCAGTGAGCGAACATACTTCCAAAGGGGAAACCCATGCTTGGCCCCTCCTCTACTGAATATGCAACAGAAGATACGTGTCTTCCTTCTCTGGGTGTAAAAAGTGTTGGGATGTTCTGTCCTCCTCTTAGCAAGTCATTTTTAGAATAGACAGAGAAGAATGGAATCTCCTTCTTCCCTGATTGGCATAAATACCTAAAGCATTTATCTGTTGATGGCACATAATATCTCTAATGTTATCTGACTGTATTTTGATAGTGACCTGCTCAGTTAAAGTCCTGGCAACACATAAGTATAAGTATGCATTACATCTGACAATGAAACAATGCTTACCAAAACAAAAAAAAGTTCACCCAATCTGTGAACTATGTTTGCCAGTTTGTGAAAGGTCAATAAAGAAGGAGCAAGCAAGTCTCCAGAGCACAGAGTTCAAGAGTGTGAGGCTAACCACAGAGAGGATTACTTTGGGGCCCATGTGTCTTACCCCTCTTGAACCCTATTCATGCAGGGATGGAAACCGCAGCAGCCCCTCCCTGCTTCAAGAATGACCTCATCCAGAGCTAACAATGGAATTGTTGTGAACTGAGGTGCCTCTGGGTCAATAGCTACAACATCTTTTGAGATTTGTTCTGAGCTTATTTCTACCTATCCAGATCCTTACAATTCTAGACAGAGTTAAGCTGTCACAATTACTAGAGCCTGGCTTGAGGAGACAATACACAAATGAGGATTATCAGCAAACCAATAATTCCTCAACCAGAACTGGTGGAAGGGCTTCCCTAACAGTTCCATGTGGCTATTAAAATGTAGTAGGAAGCATACCAAGCCTGTAGTATCTGCATTAGAGCACTCACTGATTCAGTTTCTTTCCCCTTCAAATGGAACCACCACAGGGTAGCATCTCCAACACCAGTAGGCAATCCAGCAATATTTATTTATTTAGTTTGTCAAACATCTATGAGATAACAGGTATAAGTACATACATGGACATGAGCACAGAAAATGAGTACAAATAAATGGTGACAGTAGGACAGGGATGGTAGCCACACTGGTGCACCTTGGCATGCCCCCTTACATAGATAGCATGGTCAATGATAACAAAAACCACAGAGATCTAATGGGACAAAATGGGTCATACTCACATCATCGAGATCCTGGTATACTTTATTTATTTGGTTTGGTTTTTATCTTGCCTTTGTTATTGTTTATCAATAAGTCAAGGCAGCAAACATACCTAGTATTCTTTCCTCCTCCTGCTTTCCCCACAACAACAATCCTGTGAGGTGGATTGAGTTGAGAGAGAGTGACTTTCCAAAGTCACCCAGCTGATATCCACAAGAGTACCAATACTGTTTCTGTCCTCTTCTGAAACCTGGCAAAAGCCCAAATGAATCATTTTCATCTAGAGCAATGGTTTTCAACCTGTGGGTCGCAACCTGGGGGTCAAACGACCCTTTCACAGGGGTCGCCTAAAACTATGGATTTTAAAGACTCTCTCCATCTCCAGGCGGGTCCACCCACATGCAAGTAAACTACTGCAAAAGAAAAAAAATCTATACCATGGGATCTTCTGAGCATGCGCAGAAGCCAAATTTCCAGCTCTGCACATGCGTCGCCATCTTGTTTTTGGTTTTCTTTTGCGATTTAAAAAAAAAAATGTCGGCACTGCACATGCATGCGTGTGCAAAGTGCACGCACGCCCATGAGGCACAGCCACACAGCACAGGAGGAAGCAAACTGACAGCGAGGTAAGTTAGAACCCACCCTTGAGTTTCCTAATAATTTTATTATTTTATGGTTGGGGGTCACCACAACATGAGGAACTGTATTAAAGGGTCGCTAATGGAAGATTGAGAACCACTGTTCTAAACAGAGACAGATAAATGATAGCCTTCTTCCACTGCAGGTCCATGGTTATCATGATGGCCATGAACTCTTCAACCACCTGTAACTTTAGGTCCAAAGCAGATATCAGGACCCAAATAATTTAACCACCAACTTGGTCACAAAGGCAAGAAACTTGGACAGAAATGTTGCTACACTCAGAGAAGAAAACAAGCAGAAAGAATCTTACATTTGGGTATGTTCTGGGCAGCACCTCTAAAGACTACAGATAACAATAGCCACTCCCCCATCCCTATCATCCCTACCAAAAGTCATGGCTGGTGATGTACCCAAAACTAGGGTGATAAATTTCTGAGAAGGGAACATCCCATCACTTAACCAGATTGGGGTGTTATAAGCCTGAAGTGAGCACTATTGCAATTTGACCTGGCATTAATAGCACTTGGCAGCAATAGCACTTAGATTTATATACTGCTTCACAGTGCTTTACAGTCCTCTCTAAGCAGTTTACAGAGTCAGCATATTGCCCCAACAATCTGGATTCTCATTTTACCAACCTTGGAAAGATGGAAGGCTGAATTAACCTTGGGCCATTGACAATTGAACTGCAAATAGCAGACAGGTGGCAGGCAGCAAAAGTAGTCTGCGGTATTGATTGATTGATTGATTGATTGATTGATTGATTGATTGATTGATTGATTTATTTATTTATTTATTTATTTTGTCAAAACATGTACAAGATAGCAGATATTGGTATAAACATAAACAAAAGCGAAGAAGGTACAGGTAAATTTGGACAATAGGGCAGTAAGACAGGGACGGTAGGCACAATGGTGCGCTTCTGCACACCCCTTACAGACCTCTTAGGAATGGGGTGAGGTCGACCATAGACAGTCTAAGGTTAAAGCTTTTGGGGTTTGGGGAAGAAACCACAGAGTCAGGTAGTGCATTCCAGGCATTGATCACTCTGTTGATGAAGTCGTATTTTCTGCAGTCAAGTTTCAAGCAGTTTACAGTAAGTTTGAATCGATTGTGTGCTTGTGTATTGAAGCTGAAGAAATCATTGACAGGTAAGACATTGTGTTAAATGATTTTTATGAACTACATTTAGGTCAGATCAAGGGCGATGAAGACACAATGATGCATCTCTCCTAATATATATCACAGTTGCTCAAACAAGATCTTAGCATCCTATACCTGGAAGAAAGGTGTGCCTATGCTGTATTATCCCTTTCAAAAAACATTGCTCTCATATTATGGTCATTGTTTTTAAATCTTGTACTGTATTATTTCATTGTGTTGCTTTATCTGATGAGTTTGGTGGATGGTAACCATTAATAAAATCAATAAACATTTATCATTTATTGATTCAATTTCAACATTTATATCCTACCCTGATCAGGATGAATCTGGTTGGTGTGCAAAAAGAACAGACCAAAAATCAAAAGGTCTTAAAACAATCTATAATAACTAATTTATCACCATCATAATGGTGATAAATAATAATAGGGGGCTAACATTCACCCAAGAGTCCCAGAGCATGTGAAGGTCATTATCAAGATGTTTTGCCTTCTAAATTGAGCCTCCTCAATTTCATTTGGACTGGAATCCTTAGCAGACTGTCCAACACATTTGATCAGATGGACAAATCATGTCTGACAAGCCAGTCCCTGATGCATTCTCCTGCCTCACAATGGAGACTATTTTAACAATATTGTATTTTTAATATTTTATACAATATAAAAAACATTTTCATAAATAAATAGCAATATGGTCCAACGTGATATCTAACAGACAAATAGATTTAGTCTGGATCTTAAATTGTGAGACATTTTGCTATAGCAAATATAGCAATAGCAATAGCATTAAGAGTTATATACCACTTCACAGTCCTTTATAGCTCTCTCTAAGCAGTTTACATATTGTCCTCAACAATCTGGGTCCTCATTTTACTGACATTTGGAAGGATGGGATGCCGAGTCAACATTGAGCCTGGTGAGATTCAAACTGCCACATTGCAGACAGCTGGTAGGCAGCAGAAGTAGCCTGTAGTACTGCATTCTAACCACTGCGCCATCGTGGTTCTTTTCACTTTACAGTAAACTATAAAAGAATATTCCAGGAGTTGGATACTGAAGTAACAGCAGAAGTAGCTCTTTTACAGATGAGAAGAGAGAAAGAAACATTTTAGCAGCAATTCATTCCTTTCAATGTTTTTTTGATTATTCAATATTCGCAAATAACTAAGATATATTGTTCTGCTTGAAAGGAGAATAATTCTCATAGTGCAAGAAGAGCTCCTTAATACATTTTTGGTTAAAGAAAGCAATAACATGTGTAAAACACATGGTTATAGCCCACATCTCATTTTTTTCATTTATCCTTTTCCCTCTAAAAGCCCTATACTTCTTTTTTGATTAATTAAAAGTAATTCATAGATTTAATGTCAAATATGTGTCTGTTAATGTGTTATTTCAATTATTAGTGACAGATGGAATGCAGATCAAATCAGATCAAACCTTTATTGTCAATGCACAAAATCTGTACAATGAAATTGAATGAGCCTCCCTTGGTGCAGCCCTCACAAAACACAAAATACATCTCAATAATTCAATAAATAAAAGAAAAAGAAATCCGGGGTGGGCTTCAGCATTTTTAGCAAGGAGTTCTCTGCTGATTGCTGGGTGGGCATGGCCATGGTGGGCGTGGCCCAGTCGGCCTCCTGCACCATGGCAGGGTGGGTGATTTTGCCCTCCCTGGGCTCTGGAGGGTTTTTTCGAGCCTCCGGGAGGGCAAAAATGGCCTCCCCAGGCTCCGGAGGCCTTCCTGAGGTCCAAACTTCCGGTAGCCCTGTTTTTTGCCCTTCCCGAGCCTCCGCATGTGCCCTGCACTTACCTGCATCCAAAATGGCTGTGTGGGGACTCCTGGTAGGGGCAGGGTGGGGTGGATGTGGTCAGCCAGGAGTGGGATTTGGGGGTTCTCTGAACTGCACAGAATCTTAGCTAGAGATTCTCCCAAACTCCTGTGAACCCCCAGAAGCCACCTCTGCCCTAAACCCAAATAAGTAATAACTATCACACATTTCCATATACATATATGTATATAACTCTGTATTATATTAGACTGGTATGAACATACTGTACATTGGTCTGCCCCTGCAAGTCTATCATATTAATATGGTGTTATGTTGCATTCAGAAGTTTGACAGCCTATGGATAAAAACTATTTTTCAGCCTATTAGTTTGGCTGGCTTTGCTTCTATATCTCCTGCCCGATGGTAGGAGAGTAAAGAAGTGCTGACCAGGGTGTGAATCATCCCTGAAGATTATCCTCACTCCGCTAAGATAGATAGAGAGTAAAGGCAACTGAAAAGGACAGGTCATATTAATGTACTTAGAAACTGCAGGTATATTTATTTAGAATTATATCTTACTTTAATGAATAAAACTTGTATTAACTTTTATTATTTATAAAGGCCACAGCATAGGTATGGGTAGGGAGATTATGAAATACAGAGATTCAGAAGAACTGGAATCTATTTCCAAGGGGAAAATTACAGATTATGTTCTCTCATTCTGGCATTTCACTGTATCTACCGTGTTTCCCCCTAATTAAGGCATGTCCCGATAATAAGCCCAACAGGGC
>JANHGD010003622.1:37870-53191 GCA_027560375.1 Imantodes cenchoa | reverse complement strand
AAAGATAAAAATTTCAGAATTTGAATGGATACTTTTTTTCTGTGGAAGTAGTGATGAAATTGATACAACAGATTTAGTGCATGTGGAACAAAATATATTTCAGTTATAACTTTTGCAACTATCCGAACAAAGTTTTTTGATGTGATCAGATTGTTCCAGAAAACTCCACAATGTTCCTTTTCTCTATGGATTCTGCTGAAATTCTTCCATATTATGTTACTAATAGGCAGATCATATTTTCCAAAATAAAATGATTTAAAGTATTTTGGACACAATATTCCGGATGAAATAAGCCTGTTCCAGTGCCATATCAGCCCAGAATACTTCTAGGCATTTCTGATACTTAAGCAATATATTATTCAGGCTAATTTTTGTAACAACTATATACATTATTAATTAGTACATTAATATTTACATTTTTCTCTTTTAAGGACACTTTATTTGGAGAGATCACAGACTCCAGTGATGATGAAATGGAGCAGAATGTGCAAACACTTGAAAATATTATAGAAGAATATGATGAGGACAAACCAGCATCTAAAACTTTGCATTTGACAAAATTTTGCTCACAAGTTTTAAAAAACAGCAGTGTAAACACTCATCTACAGGAATCACATGAAAGATCAAAAAAATTAGAAAATGAAGAATCAGTGCTGTCATCTGACTCTATGCTCAGAACATCAGAGTACCTTCATGAGAACAATACTAAATCAAAGACTGAAAAAAAACACGTAAAAGAAGATTCTGACTTTGAACAAAGACACACAGCCCCTGAAACAATATCTTCCAGTACAGAGAAGCTCAGTGAAAAAATGATTAGCAAAATAGAAACAAAAGATCGGATTTTCATTGGACGTGTGCTGGAAGAGACTAATGATTTCATTCAAAAGGAGGAAAAGAAAAGGTTAATTGAAACGAAAGAAGAAGATTGGGGTCAAGGACCCAAAGGCAGTGAAGAACAGCAAACCAAAGAATCTATTTCAACTGCTGAAAACACACCAGTGACTTCTAAAAATGTGAAGGATCCTTCTAATGATAAAGAAGGAAGAGTGATGGAAAGTGTTTTTGAGGATCTTCAGGTAGAATCTTACTCAAGAAAAGCAAGCCTACTTTGTGAAAAGCACATTGAACATATAACAGTAAAAGGACAAAATGCAGCAGCTGAAAGAAATAATGAACCAATTATAGAGAGAAAAAATAATGTCAGTAATTGTGAATTCCTCCCTGAAACAAATCTTAGTGAAAGAATTGAGCAACCAGATGCCAACATAATGTGTACGGAACCTATTGAAAAGAATATTAATTCTTTGGAAGCATCTAACAAACCTCATTCTTTATTGGAGATAGGCAAACAAAGTGGAAGCAAGGTAAATGGAAAGAATGAGCAAGCTGATATATTGAGATCAAAGTCAGATATTGCAACATTAACTGAGGGTTTGAAGCAATCATATCATGGCGACGAAATAATTGAGGCCATGAATGATAGGTCTAGAAAAAATGTGTCTGATGGAGCTAGTGAGGGGAGAAAGTTAGAAGATACACCAAAGGAAAAACATCTACAATTAGAACAGTTACTTGATGAAAAAAAATATATTAAATCAACACAAGAAGAATTAACTTGCAAAAGCAGTACC
Source organism: Imantodes cenchoa (assembly GCA_027560375.1). Lineage (NCBI taxonomy): Eukaryota > Metazoa > Chordata > Lepidosauria > Squamata > Dipsadidae > Imantodes > Imantodes cenchoa. The sequence goes on along the minus strand of JANHGD010003622.1, from coordinate 51,557 downwards.
AACAAGTTACCAACCCAAGCATCTACTGCTGAAGACTCTTTGTTGAAATCTGAGGGATTTACTGAAGCAAGTCAAGTATCTTTTGAAGTACACAATGTCACTGAAAATACTTCTCAAGTGGGACAAGTTGAAAATGCAAACATTACACCCAAGAACATGTCCAAAGTAGAAAGCATTGGGAGTACTTTAAACAGTTACATGGAAGACTTAAATCCACTAAGAAAAAGGCTTATGGAGCTAAGTTATGAATCAAGGAAACTCATTGAAGTGGGAACTATACAATCTCTTAAAGTAGGATTAAGTGAAAAAGATTCACCTAGTTTGATGCATGGGCATTCACAAATTGAAAAAAATAGCTCAATGATCATAAATGAACTACCTGATACAAAACAGAATGCCATGGAAGAAAAAGGGCTGAATCATTATTGTTCTGCATCAAATGAAGGAGCTTCAGCACAGAACATGAGCAATGATACAGTTCAACCGATACAAAATACATCACAGAGAAAAAATGGAGAAATTGAATCAGCCTTGTCTGTTATGACAGGTGATTCTGAGGCAAATATAGAATCTATGGATGTTGCTTTTCCCTCTCCTGACAAGGAAAATGCTGATCACATTGATCCACATAATTCTGAGGAAAATTGGAGGAATAAAAAATCAAAAACTATTGAATCAGAGGGAGATAAGATGTTGAATCAGAGAGATAAAAACTGGGATTACCACAATCCTAGTAATAAGAAAGATAAAATGGATTTTGAACAAGATAAAAATGATGACACTTTCAACAAGCCCCAGGCATCAGTTACTCTTAAAAGTTGCAGTAAAGACAACTTTGAAATGTTGTCTTCGGATGGATATTGTCCAAATAATATTAACAGCGTAGATATTTCTACAGAAAACAAATTGCTGCTGAATCATGAGGAACTTCTTATTCCCAGGGATAAGAATTTAGACATGCAGTCAAGAAATGATACTGTAAAAAATATCAATGAAAAAACAGCTAAGGACACAGATACTGAATTGAGTGCTGAAATAAGGTCTAGAGGAATAGATGAAGTAAGTAGGTTAGAAAATTCTGCTATAGTGGGGAAGTCCTCTGTCTCAGATTCATCAGAAGAAGAATTTTATCCATTAAGAAAAGTGAATTGCACAAAAACATACCCAGGATGTGCAGTGTCCAGAGATATACCTTGTTCAATCAAAAGTGGTGAAACTGGTCTTCCTCCCAGTATGACTTCTTCAGATGGTGTCAGAGATGAGATGTTACCTATAGTCACAGTAGAGGAATGCTCAAAAGATAAAAAAGCTAAAGTAGGTGACACTGACTCCTCTGTAAATGAAGTCATTGAAAAGACTTGGGAACATTCATATGCAGCAGAATGGCCCTGCACTAATAAGAATGCAACTTTAAAAATAGAAGCCGCCTCTGCAATAGAAAAGTTAGAAGAAAAGCAAACAGAAGACAATGTTTCAATAATTACTTCATTGCCAAGTCAGGATTTTTCTAACAAGAAAACTATCTCTGGGAAGTCCTCTATGAATGATTCAGATATTAATGATGATACAGCTGTACTGCATACAAAATACCCTATTGATAGGGAAGTCCATTTTGACTTATTTGTAGAAAAATCCAACACGGAATTAAAAAGGAATGTTTCCACTTCGGAATCCAGCTCAGATATAGACCAAAGTTACATCATGGCTTGTCACATTGATGATGGCAGTGATATATCCCATAACAAGGGTCATGATATAAATAATGATAAAGGAAGCATTGCATCTAAGACCAACAGGACATCCATATCACCTATCTCTGAGTCTTCCAGTTCTAATAATAAACTACAAAAAGTGCTGTCAGAAAAATTGGAACCACCAGTTCCTTCTGCAAAGAATAGAGTAGAACAAACATTCAACTCTTCAGACCTTGTCATAATTAAAGCACAGGAAGAGATTAATGATAGTGATGCTACCCATCTCCAGACCATATCTATCTGTAAGAAAAAAAAGAAAAATCAGTCTGTCCTACCAGCTGAAACCATTCTAGCCAATGTAGATACTTCTACACAAACTATGTATTATCCAAAAACTTTAACAAAAATTATGCAAGAGATGGGTCCACCATTACCTCCATTACTTCCACCTTTGCTAGCTACCCCTCCAAGAACTGTTCAGCGCAGTTCCCCTATAGCATCACTTTCAAGCCAATCTTCCTTACCATCTCCACTTGATGAATTGATTTCTCCTTTACATAAAACCCCAGTTCCTCTTCTAATGTCAACACTGTCAGAGCTCCCAAAACACAAGTCATCATCATCATCATCATCATCTACTTTATCACCCTCCGAAATGTCAGTAGGTCAGAGAAGTTTATCGTCCCCTCTTCAGTTTTGTTCCAGAACTCCTAAACATGCCCTTCCTGTTCCAGGTAGACTGCCTTCATCTACACCTAGCAATTCTGTTCCACCTGTGCCTCAAGAAAACTCAGTGAAAATTTTGGACAGTATGTATCCAGAATTATCTGCTCGGGCAAGAACACTCAATATCCTGAAAGGTAACATTCAGTTTAATAGGTCATCTTCTCTAGATGGGAAGGGTAGCCATCAAATAAGTGGCTTTAAAGCAATTGCTTCCCCATCAACTGCTTTTGTGAAAACAAGGATTAGATTTAAATCTGATCCAGAGAAGCTGCTCTCCAATGTGAATGAGACTGGGAAAAGGAAGTTGCCATCTGTGACTATGCCAAAGAATGTCAAAAGGCCATGTTTGGAGGGCAGCAGATCATCAACACTGAACCCCTGCTCTGAAGAGCGTTCCGATGGTGACCTACAGTGCATTTCTGATGGTGATTCTCTGGACAATGGGAATGCTACTAAGTCAACAGATGACTATAATTCACAATCACTTTTGGAAACGGAGAAAACAGAGGATCCTGAAACATCGGCTGCGACTGTAGCATTGGAAAAAGTTTCCAAAGCTTGTTTTGACCTGTTGCCTGTTATTCGTAGCCGTGTTCTTGTTGGTAATACATTAAAGGTTCCAATAATGAGAGATGAAGAAAAAGAAGTTGTTTATGAACTTGCTGTTGAAAAGGTCAGCTTTATACTTTATATATCTATATCAATCTATCTATAAACATTTTTTTATTTATTAAAAGAAATAGTGAAAAAAAATACTTTCTGGATTAATACTTAGAGCTTTAGTTATGCTAGAAGAGGCATTTAAGAGCTCTATTGATGATGTATCTGTCAGTAATCTGTACATCTCCAAGTAATGCATCCAATACAAATCGAACTCCGAGGCATGGCTTTTCCTCAAAGAACAAATTTATTCAGATACACCATCTTGGTGCTACTTGTGAAAAGCCAGTACTAAAATTATTGGGCTTTTCACTCCAATATAAGTTTCAGATTCTCAAGGTTCCAAAACAACTGTCACATTGTCCAACCCTGATGGGAGCTGGTTGCTCGGCAACAACTCCTCCTCATTCTCCTCCTCCGGTCAGGCAAATGTTGGAATGTAATGCGGTTGACTCATCAGTTAGGAATGCTGTTTTGGCTGAAGGCTCCATCCCCGCTTCAGTTCCAAACTCTGTCAAGCTGAATGCAGGTCAGAATGCCCAAGGATACAAAAAATCCCACACCCCAATCAAACTCAGGCTTGACAGTATCATTGATTTCTAATTGTCTAAAGATAAATATTGCTTCAGTGGAATTTTTTTAATCAGTCATAGTTACTATGCATAGGTATTTAGGTCCCAAAGGCGCTTTTTCAAAAGGCAACTAGACTTTGTTTTTCTTTGAAGACATTTCTTCAAGGAAGCTTCCTGGATGAGAAGTGAAACATCTTCAAGGAAAAAGTCCAGTTGCCTTTTGACAAAGCACCTTTGGGACAACCATGACTTGGATGATTGAGAATCTCCATAGACATAGATATTTAGGGGTTTTGCCTAAACCAACATTTCTCCTTCTCTCATTACTATCTCAGAGAATCTGTGGTTTGAGGCCCTAGTCCCAACATTAGCATTAGATTGTCACTTATCTTTTTAAGTGCTATAAAATGAAATAGCGATACTTCCTTGGAAGTGAAGTGATAGATGTCCCCATAAGTCCAATGTGCATTAAAGAGTGCTGGGCAGAGCACTTTCCATCCATGTCAATTTCAGTTAGAGAAAGTAAGTGCTTTGCTTAAAAATCCCTATCCCTCCTTTGAATATTTGTCCTCCTTTTTGGCTATATCACATATATCAAAAGTTGCCCTGTCCTATTGTTTGATATTCTACTGGGTAATCTAAAGGACAACTACCTTGGTGTGGGTTACTATTTTAAAGATCTTAATTTGTTTAGTTTAACTTTTAACTTTTGCTGCTATAGATCTTTAGAATGTATTTTGCACGAATTCCATTTTATTTAGGTGGCAGGACTATAGTTGTGTGTTTAGGCATATGTTAAAGGTTTTCTTGAGAATCCCAAAGGTGCTTTTTTCCAAGAGACAACTCAACTTTCTTTGTTTTTCCTTGAAGATATTTTGCTTCTCATCCAAGAAGCTGTAATCTAGCTTGGTCTTTTCTGAAAAGCAGTGACTTTTCAATCTGCCAGGCGGAAATCACTTCCAGCTGGAAATGTTTGGCAATAAATCATCCAGAGCCCCTCTCTGAGGAAGATGGGTGGTTAAGAAATGTGAAATAGCAATCAATCAATCAGTCAATCAATCTTTTCCATATAATGTTTATACAGTACTACTAAGATGTGGCCTCACCCAGAACTATCTCTCTTTTTCCATCCATTACTCATATATCCTACTCATGTCCAGTACAAATTGTATAAGATTTGAACCAAATCATCCTGAAGGGCTAATTTTTTATAATTAAGATTTCATATAAAAAGAATTAGAAACTAAAGATCATAATAAGAATAGGAGATGATGCAATAATAGCCACTAGATAGGCATAGCCAAACTTCAGGGGAATCATTTTGACGGCTTGGGGTATTTTTAGGTGCGTTGATCTTGATCTTGAATTAAGGTTTGCCCGGTTTCCCCCCCCCCCCCTCCGGTTTTGGGAAATCACAGCGCCTTTTCTCAGTTGTTTGCCATAGTATCCGAGAGCTGCAAGTAAAGGTTTTAAAGGGTCAAACAGTGGCACAGTTTGTAAGTAGAACTAGGACACCAGTTGACTTGATAGGAACCAACTGTTGTTGAATTGCTACTTAACTCAGCCTATCAGACGTCCCTATATAAATAACATATCTTAGTCAATCAACCATTCAAAAAACGTTTTACCATGTTACTATCAATGTGATAACTGAGTTTTTAAAAGTAGCAATTTTCAGAAAGTGATTATTAACCAATTCCTGAAAGGAAATAATTGATGACCTAAGACTGACTCAAGACAAGGATGCAGTTTTGAGAACTATAGTGAAAATTACAGTAGAGTGTCAGATATTTTATGGATTCAGTGCCACCTGACTTTCATGGATGATGTCTTTCCACAAATGGATGGTTTTAAAGTTGCCTCCAGCAATATACGGAATATACCTTTGAACCTTTTCAAATAAAATACTTTTTCATCTTTAGTGCCATGAGAAAATGGAAATAGAAAGCACCAATTGAAAATCATGATACTGTAGTTGATAGAAGCAAAAGAAGAGGACTAGCGAATTCTGCTTATTTAAGACCCTTACATAACTATAGATAGCTCTCACTCAGTTGATACTGGATCTAAGTAAAAAGGCAGGGGGAAAGTCCAAGCAATAGATTCTTCTGCACTGTATTTAATGAGAGATACAAAAGGACAGGGTACTTTTGATTCAAAGGAAAAAGATGCTGTGGGGCACAGAGGGACATTTATGTAGCATCTGTCAAGAATTCTTTAGAGCAGCTGTATCTTTTCTCAGCATTGAGGCTATGCCTTGTTCCTGTATTGATAAATTGCTAGTTCTGAAGATCATTGTTGCATCTATCCATTTTACTGTTGTTTTCTCATTATGCTGACACTTTTTGAAACTCAAAAGCAAATATTGTTTTGCATTTATAGTCCTTGGCTGAGCCAGCTTTACAGACTATTTTAAATAAGCTGAAAAAACAGAAAACGTCCTTGGGCCACAATTATATTCAGTCCCTCTGCAGGATCTATGTTGGAATATGCCATCAGCTTGGAGACTTAGAAAAAGCACGTCTCTTCTGCTACACTCTGCTTAAGGAAGGTATAGTATAACTTGCAGTTTATACATTGTTATAAACTACCAAATATCTAGAAGATTCAAAAGCATAACCAGTTAGATAACTATTGCAGTTAGAGAGAAAGAGGACTAAAAAACCTCCTGTGAATAACACTCTAACTTTATCTCTCACAAACATCCAGTTTACCGCTTCAGACTGGCATTCATTTAAAATATTCTCAACCCTGAACTATATTTTTATTTATTTTAATTATTTAAATCTGGGTGAGCAACCCTTGGTGAGTTTTACTTTATTTTTTTTAAATGTTCAGGCTTTGACTGCCATAGGGATAATTGCTGGTGTCTGCAAAGGATGGAGCTGGAATTTTGGCCTTTATTAAAATGTTTCATGATCATAGGGGAAAGGATTCAAATAGTTGCAGAGTTTAACTCACTTTATCCCTTATTTTAATAAAATGGGTTTGTCCAAAAAAAAAATTAGCATGTTTTAGAGAATGTTTTAGAGATCACAACCATTGTACTAGCAGCTACAGATTACCTAGTTCTCTTTGAAAGTCTCAGTTTTATATTATCATTGAGGGTAGGGATGGCTGGCTGCCAATGTGAGCAGAACCATTTCTCTTTGAGAAAGAGGATGCACTACCCCATTTTGTGGCAGACATCATTTGTATCATTATTATGCTATTAAATATTTCTATCCCGCCTTTTATACGTAACCCAAGATGGCAAATGTACCTAGTACTTCTCCCCCAGATTTTTTTTTCTTCACAGCAACAACCCTCTGAGGTAGCTTTTATGCCTAAGGAAGGTCTAGAACTCGCAGTCTCCTGATATTAAGGGGTTTGTCCCTGCTCAATTGGGAAGTCACTTTTTTCCTTTTGCTTTAATTTTTCTTTCTCCCTTTCAGATTTCCCAAGGTCTGACCAGTTGATATTGTTTATTGCAAACATATGGAGTGAAGTGTTCTTCTCTGAAAGTGTGATCAACAAAGCAATCCAGTTAGTAGTTAGACAGTGTGCAAAAGGAGATGTGTTGAAATGCCTGAAAACCTACCTCAATTGGGAAGAGGTACAAATATTTGATGTTTTCTTCGTGTGTAATGAAAGGACAGACTCTACATTGATTCCTTAGTGATTATGTAAGATTAGAACCACATTTAATTTATCTTTCAAGATACAAAGGGCAATGTTGCATACTTCTTTGATGATCTGTTGTTCAAATGCTGGTTTCTAAAAAGTAACATGAATGGACATATCTCCCTGAGCTAGAAATGCAGATTTGATCTTTGCCAAAGCAGCTATCTCTATAGTACTTAATTTACTTCTTTTACAGTGTGTGTGTGTGTGTGTGTGTGTTATTGTTTGTTTGTTTGTTGGGAGATTTTTACATATTTTCCGAAGGAAACACAAACATTTTTTATCTCCTGGATCAGAATTCCCCAAAAGTACTTCCATATATTTTTCTGTCATAGAAATTTAATTTAAGCTAAATTCATGTTTTATTGTCTTCTTTTCCGTTAGAGTGCACCAGTAGATATTAGCATGATGATCTCCAGTCTACTTTGGGCAATACAATTGTGTCCACAAATGGAATTTCAACTGAGTGAAAAATATGGAGAAGACCTGAAAGAGAATACATGGCAATATGTGTTTGCCATTGACCTCTTATGCTCATATCAAAAGTGGTGCTGGACCCATGATAATATCATAAGGTACCATGCTTAATTTAGTATTTCTATATATAGTACCACTCTAGAGCAGTGTTTTCAAATTTAGCAGGTTTAAAATGTGTTGACTTCAGCTCCCAGAATTCCCCATTCGCTTATCTCCATGGCCATCTTTCCATCTGTGGCAGCCAAGCAGCTAGTCCAGCTGTGGCAACCAAGATGCCAGCCTTTTTATTGATGTCAAGATGTACAAAGGTTTGGAAGAATCTTCCCTTTATTGTGTACCTCACTAATTAACTTCAGAGCTCAAGTAAACCCTTCAATTCCTCTTTCCCAATTCTAACAGTGGAAGTCTATCTACCATTATTTCCCCCCAAACAGTGTGACTGTTGCATGGAATGGAATAGAGAGGCTTTCTTGGCTCTGTACGGGATAGAATAGATGTCTATTGGCAGTGTGGAAAAACTAAGGTGGGAAAGGCTTATTGTTTCATGCTAGCATTACTTGAAATTATCTCAGGCAACAGCTTTTTGTCTTTCAGAAGAATGTGGCAGGCCATGCTAGCTTTGAACAAGAATGTTCCTATAATTCTCCATTTTCTTTCATAGCAAAGAGCTGTGGCCAATCATGGATAATTGGATAAAGAACAGAAATGGCAATGGAAGCATTTCCTCCACTTCTAATATAATCATTGCCACTGTGCTGAGACTGATTGGTGAGCATTTAAAGTTTTTACTGCAGATATCAGGCTCTTGGACACCTTCCCCTATTATCTATACCTCCTTAGGCGAACTGATGAAATATTGTAATCAGCTGCAGGTGATGCTGATTTCTATAACCTTAATACAGTTTCTTAGTATTAAGGAGTAAATAGTCTTTTTTCCCCTATCTTTAATGATGACAGGATGGTCCTTAGATTCCAAAGAGTGAATATATTAAAGTCCCCACACACATACACACACCCTTTTTAGTCACACCATTCTCCACCTTATTGCTCCATGTCATACCCAATAAGTATATTTATAGTCTGACACTTCCATTCCCCACATAATGCAAAGATGATAGAAGTTTTTCTCATTGAACTGAGGGATATCCAGGATGAGTGAACTCAGCTCAGATTTGATACATGATACAAGTTCCATTTCTTCCCAATAAAAGTTCCACTTTCTTTAAAAAAAGGCAAATTAAGTGCAAAAAAGCCCCTCATTTCCAGAACTCCTTTCTGCCAATTCCTTTTTTTTTTGTCACTTTCCTCTCCTTTCTTTCCTCTGACTTTCATAGCACCAGAAAGGAAGTATGTGCTCAGGAAAACATCCAAGGAGGAAGGCAAAGCAGATCAGTCATGAGAGGAAAAGAAAGAAGGGAAGAAATAGGCCCCCAACAGGTCTTCTGTGGTATATTGCATAACTGGCACACTATTAAACTAGCACACCTATTTCCCTCCAATTTTCCTTGGTAGACTCAACGGCCACATCAACACTTTATGAGCTGTAAACTATCAAGGAAATAAACCTTGGAAATGGGACTTTTTTTTAAACAGAATACTATTTCAGGATCTCATCTATGGGACCATGTGGGACCATTCAGTTACATGAGCCCCCAACTGCAACCTACAGCAGTATTTTATTTATTTATTTATTTATCAATTTATATACCGCCCTTCTCCACAGTACAACTATGAGGCAGATAATTGAGCAGATAATTGAGAAATAAATCTCAGTTACTTCTTTCTTTTGACACTTTGTAGGTCGTCTAGGACAAATAGGTCTGAGAAAAGGATTTTTTCCTGCTGTGGAGAATATCAGTTCTGTTATTGGAGTCTTTCTACAGCACGCAAAGGAAAAAGGTAATAATCCTATGTATTGTATGGTAGTTAGCAAAAATGAATTGTCTGTCAGCCATCCTGGTAAGTGATTTTTCCTTTAAGTAAGGAGAATCAGAAAATGAGTTGGATTGGGATATAACAGTAGGTCTGCACAAGAATCACATAGCCTGCTTTGGGGCTGGATTCTCATCTCCCCTCTGATGCAAGCAGCAAGAGTGGCAGGTGGCTTGTGTCTATTTCCTGTTCAGTAGTGTTGCTCAGAAAATTATGCCACTGTTACCTGTAACATGAATATATATAAAATGTTCATTATAAAAAGAGCTACATAGAATTTGGTGGAGGGAGGGCACTGTTCAAAACGGGAAAAGACAAGAAAAAGGCCGGCAGAGAAAATAAAATAGGAAGGCATTGGGGTGGGGAAATGGGAAAAATTTACCTTTAATCAAAATAAGAAATTGAACTGTGTTGTAGTGAGGAGAAAAATGGGAAGCTGGATAAATAAATTGTCAGAGGATAAAGTGAAAAGGCAAATAAGGACAGTGAAGCAAACAGCTGGTTATTCCCAGAAGGCTAATTGAGAGTGTTACTCAATCCCACAAGTTTGTCCCACAACCAGACAAGACAGCTCAGGCTGCCATGTTTCTCTCTGGCACTAAGCAGGGGCCCAAAAAAGAAAATAGAAAATAATCTAATTGAAAAGCACAGAGGTGGTTTAAAGTCAGTAACTGATAGTTTAAGCATATTGAGTCATCTTATCCCAGGATACAAAGTGACACCAAATCTATCTGCTGAAGCTGATATGTATTTAATTAGGAAACATAACAGCAACAAAGGAAACACAACTGGATGTTAGGCTTAGAGAAGAAGGCTTGGAGCAAAGAGACAATGGGTCCGCTTCTCCTAAAATGGAGACTGAGCTTCAGCTGTAAAAAGCTGGGGAAAGAATCAAGCACATTAAAAAATAAAATATATATTTACGTAGAAATCTGCATGTGATTTACCTTATTAAAATCTGGGAAAATTCATATTTTCTAACCTGGAGTGGGCTTAAGGGCTCTCCACCCACCTCTGTTCCCAGTAATATCCAAAGAACAAAGCCTCCAACAACTTGTTTATTGTTTATTTAACTTCAGTTTTTGCAAATGGAGTTTCTTACTAAAAGTACAAGATATAAGTTACAGTTAACAGTTACTTTTATGTATTCCAATCCAGTTGGGATCCTTACTGGCTTTCTTGGTGTCAATTTTATTTATTTATTTAAAACATTTATATAGCCATCCATCTTACAACCAACTGTGACTGGCTCCCAGCCGAAAGTATACACAATATAAAAACCATAATAAAACTGTAAAACTAAATTAAAACAGTAAAAACAACAAAAACCCGTTGCCAAATCATATGGTTTCTTATCCCAGTGCTTGGGAGAAGAGCTTGGTCATCAAAGGTGTAGCATAATGTCCTTTATATCCACTCCTTCCCAAATGAAACTTCATGTGAAAGATTTCATGGCAGATTTCATTTCACACCAGGTATTTTGTATGTTTGCATGTATGTGTGTATACACCCCCATGCTATGGATATATCCACAGAGTGTACAAAGTTCTGTTTTTGGAACAAGTTGCAACTCCCTATTCTTTCCAACAGACTAAATTCCCAGCATGCATATTAAAAGACCCAGCTCTCAGAAGAGAAGTTGGACTGGAACATCTTTCAAGTTACAAGATGTCCAGTTCTACAGTGAAGGAGTAAAAGATGAATCACCTCATTCCACATCAGGCTTGAATGTCCCATAAGTCATAGGGTAGTCCTTTTTTGAACTCCTGGTAGCAGGATCAATATTATTTTTAATAGTTGGGATCCTTACTGGCTTACTGGGTTGCCACAGTGATTTAAAATTCCCTTTGGTCAAGGATACTGTTGACTGTTATATTTCCATCTTTTCCAGATGTGGCCTGGGGTGTCCAGTTAGCAGCTGCATATGCACTCTTTGATTTGGGACCTAGCAATCCATCAAAAATCCTGGAGGCCATCCATGCATGGAAAGCAGTAAACATCATCAGCCTTCCCTCTGCTGTTCTAAATGGCATAAGTGAAGTCAGTAGTCTACTAACATGCACAGAAGATCAGAAGATTGTCCATTAGCATAAGGTTTCCAATCGAAAATGGAGGCAGCTCCTCTGAAAGAAGTTTCTTCGAGGCAAAACAGACTTTGAGGGACAGCAGAAAGTATGAATTCTTGCATAGGTGTATTCATAGCATCTTGGCCAATGTAGGTTATGTTGCAGATGAGTGTGTCCTTATAAACTACCGTAGGAGAGAGACGGAAGATTGTAAATCAGGAAAAAAATGATTTTTGGCAAGAGAAGTGTTCTCTTAGATATAGTCTTCCAAATTGGGAGTCATAGGCTTTTATATGCCAAATGGTCTCCAGATTATCTTATTGGAAATTAGTTTGAAAACATTTTTAAGTAAACCAGGTTTGTCCTAATAAGAAAGTATGCAGTATTTTGAAACACCAGGGATTTACAGAATTTGTCCATTGATTATGTTTAAGCATGCTAACTTCAGAGAATTGAAAAAGTTTTTTTTTAAGGCTGTTTCTAATAGTGTGAACATTCATCCCACTTCTTTCTTTAAACAGATTCTGTAAATCCCCAGTGTTTCAAAATACTGCATATTTTCTTATTAGAAAATGACACTGGGACAAAAGAGAGATTTGTGCCATGGGAAGTGATGTACCTCTCAACTTTAACTATATTAAAATAGATTTGTTTCTACTGTAAATTTTTTAATCTAGACCAAATCATGACTTTAAAAAAATACTAGCAGTAGCCCTCCTGCTTTTAATTATTTAAAGGAGGCATAATGTGTTTCCTGTAATATTTAACATCCACATTATATATAGAATATTGAGATGACTTCTCTATGAGAATTTGTATATATGTTATATTCAAATAATGTGTTTCACATTTCACGTTGTTCCAGTTTGGGAATTTTATTATCTGTATATAGAAATTGGGGGAAAAAAAACACTTGCACTGTTCAATGAAGTTTCTTTTATTTTCACTTATATATAAAAATATAAATGCTTTTTTCCTAATAAATACGATTTGTGTCTTTCCTAGCTGCATAGTTTTCATGTCAAGTGTTGCTAATCCTAACTGCCAAAGCATCATAAAACTACTGTCAAAATTTGAATACAGGGAGAGAACATTTCCTTCTACCTTCACATGAAAAAAGTAGTATCTTTTTTGTCTTAATGAGTGTTTCAGTAATTTATCTCTGCTTTTGAATGTACTTGAAGCATCTAACACTCAACCAATTATACATCCATCCAAAATATCTAAAAATAAATCATTATGTTAAAACAAATCTGCACTGTGAATGTCAGCATCAAAATATCATTAATTAGCAAATGTCCCAAGTAACCATCTTTTACATAAAACTATAATGGGAAAATTGATCCTTTTTTACAATAGGATTTCAAATTAGCAGCCACAGTAAATACCACTATGGAAGGGCTAAAACTTTGCTTTTATGATAATAACATTATTACCCCTTTTCTTTTTTCCTTGGTTTATTTTTTTTTAAACTGTAAGGTACATTCATGAATCTCTGGAATAATGAAAGAAAATGTGAACAGAAGCAAGGAGAAATAATTCAGGAAATGACAAGATTCAATTATTCAACATTTTGACAATGCTTGATAAAAACACTTTCTTTAAATGTTGTTTGGATAGTTTGCGCAAAGATCACCATTCATTTATTGGTCTAGTCCAGCAGTTCTCAACCTGGGAGTCAGGACCTCTTTGGGGGTTGAACAACCATTTCACAGGGGTCGCCTAAGATCATCGGAAAAGATAAATCGCCTTTTCACAGGTTACTGTAAGTGTTCCTCTCAAGGGAGGGGCAGGAGCCCTCTGGAGCGCTGATAGGCAGTGCTTGCTGCCTGTCATGGGAGGTGGGGCATGCAAAACCTGCCCTGAGGAGCCGTTGGCTGCGCCGAAAATCTGTCAC
>JANHGD010003621.1:521294-536774 GCA_027560375.1 Imantodes cenchoa | reverse complement strand
GGATTAATTGCTCTTGGCCATATCTGGCCCAGGGGCCAAGATTTCTCCACGGACCACCAACATTTTCTCACGGACCATAGATTGGTGACCTGTGTCTTAAGCAGTGTTCCACACAACCTGATAATTGCCTGGTTTTGTTTTGCAGTGAGGAAGAACAAAGGGAGAAAAGAGCACCACTATTACTTTCCCTGTCAGAAGGATCTCTGGAGCACATACGATTAAAGCCAGAAGATTGTTAACTTGACTTTCATGGAGAAAAATGGCACTGAAAATGTTCGATATTTTGTGTAATCCTTGTTCAATTTCTTCTAAATGAAAAATTTGTTTGTTCTTTAACTGCACATGGTAAATGGAGCTACATCCTTGAGCCCTACAGGGTATTCCAAATTTAATTTGAATTTGGGATTGATTCAGATGCCTTTAAAGTCAAGTTTCTTTGTCTTCCAAATTGAGCTACTGCACGAGGCAGCAAGCTCATTTCAGTTTTACCACTGACACAGTTGTCTCTGACATTATCAACATTTATGGCATGTTTGGTTTTGCATAATAACACCTGCTTTTTTTTTTTAAAAAAAGAAAGAAATAGCTTGTACTAGGCCATCTAATAGATTCTCTTGTTGCACTCTGAAAAGAATGCAACTCTCAAACTAAAGGAATCGGTGAAAGAATTCTTATTTAACCCTCCAATCTTCATTTACTTATGAAGTGTAGTCTGAGTAAATGATTTACTTGTGTTGCCTTTGATCCCTGTAAATTCTTATGACTTAACTATTTCCACAAGCAATCCACATCAACCTACAACCAGCCTACGAATCCCTGAGAATTCAAGTGAAATGCACAACCATCAATGGTAACGACCTTCAACCCACTCACGCAACCCTCCCCCTAACTACCACTTCATCTCCCAATGACCCTCACCTGACGTGACCTCCCCATCATAAGACCTACCACGAGACCCTCACCTAATCCATCACTAAATACATAGCAAGACCCTCACCTGATGTGACCCACACCTGATCCATCACTAGATATATAGCAAGACCCTCACCTGATGTGACTCTCCCATCACAAGGCCACACAAAGCCCTTATAAGCAGAACACCACCAACACTGACATTCCATAAACTCTGCTGAAACTGTTACCTAGGCTTGTAACAAAACATATGGAAAACCAATTATCAACACTCAAAGAATGAAACTTCACCGTCATCCTACACATGAGCTATAGATATTTATTACTATCAAAAACTTGCTGCCAATCTCCCAGCAATGTTGTATGTTGTATCAAATGTGTGTATGTATATATTCATGTGTATTTATATGTGTATGCATAGTCATATATATGGATCCTCTGAGAGATGATGCCTACAGAGCAGAAGCTGGTGTGATGGACTCAGGGGTGGGTTCCAGTTACTTTCCCTACTGGTTCGCATCATGTCGGAAGTGTGTGCGCTGATGTCACATCGGGGTAATGATTCTCTGCGCATGCGCAGAAGCCTTTGTGCATGTGCAGAGGGTTCTTTGTGACCAGAGGACTGGTTTGGGGGCGTGGCCAGTTGGCCATTGCTGCTGGTTTGGTGAGCGGGGGCAAATTTCCGCCACCAGTTCAGGTGAATTGGTCCGAACCGCAGCAACCCGCCACTGGATGGATTATAGTAAAGCAGCAGTTTCCCAGGAAGGAGAGAGTACATTTCGGAAAATTGAGGGAGAGAAACAGGCAGCCCAGCCCAGGTTTGGATAGCAAAACAGGAAAAGAGAAAGAATAGCCACACCTTGGAAACTCCCAGGAAATATCCATTAGGCTGAGATTAGTCAGGGTTTAGTCTGGCAAGCTATTGTGTATAAGCAAATAAAGAACTGAACTCTGGCTGACTTGTTGTGCGTTGTTCTTGGGCTTAGACTTACAGATCCCAAATTCTCTGAGTTTCAGGTTTGGTCCAATCACGAGCATTTCCTTGTTTCCTTATAACTTCCATAGAGATTTTCCCCCAACGGCACTGGAGTTGCACAATAAAGAGAACCCACATTCATTCCATTGTGTTTGAAATCCATTCTAGATTTCAGCAATACAGATTCAGGAAAAGATAAAACATTTGGATTAGTATTTCCTTACCAGCCTTTTTTCTTTGATTATTAATTGGCTCAGTTTTATCTTTTGAGTATATATTTGTATATTGTTAATGTGAATTGCTACCCTTTTAATGTATTACTGTTATACTTCTGGGATGATAGAAAGGCAATTCTCTTCACAGAATCTCTGGAAGTGAATATTCTGAATAGCTAACTCCCTCCATCTTATCTTTACTCTTCATATTGTCTACTATTGCCAGTCATGCATCTGTATGTAAGAAGATTATAAAAAGCTGTAGAATGGGCTGAAGTCTCAATCTTGTATTCTTACGGGTTAGTTATGCACAGACACAACACTTTTGCTTTCCTGTAAAAACCAAACCAAACCAAAAGTAATTCAAAAGAAAGAAAAGAATTTATATTATTACTTTTCTTTTTCCATAATTGTTCAGTTCTGTGTGCATTGGCATCAGGATTCTTTGGTTTCATAGTTCATTATGGCCAAGAATGTAAAATGCTTTTTTCTTTTGGATATAACATTGCAGCTGCCAAGAATCAACAGCCAGAGATAATCATACCCACAATCTCAGTCTCTTGTTCTTTTTAACAAATTAACTGCAAGGCACAATTTTTGGTTAATCAGTAACTGGCTGTTGATTTTTAAACAGAGGCTGCCTCCTAGGTTTTATTTGGTGTTCTGTAAATTATTAGAACAAAGAAGGAAATGATGTAACCAAATATACTGATTACCGTATATAAATTATATGAACAGTACAGTCTGGAAATCATGAAGCTTTCTTAACTTTGTAACTACTCTTCCATACCCAAGGTCAAATTCTTGCAAAGTGCTGTTTTTCTTTAGTGCAGCATTTTCCAAAGTTGTATTGCCCAAAAGTGTTAGATTACACCTGCTAATGTTCCTGTAGCCATTCTGACTATTGCTGGAAGGCTAACTAGAGTTGATGAGAGTTGCCATCTCCTACAAGTTTGGGGTATTGCATTGGATTGAGGTCCTCTACATCAGGCCTGAGAAACTGGGGTCTGCGGGCTGAATGCATCACGTGCAGGCCACTCCCACCCCTGTTCCACAAAGGAAAAAAAACTCCACAATAGGTCACAAAGGGAAAAAAAACTTCACAATAGGTCACAATACATAATGTGATGCAAGTGAGTTTGACACCCGTGCACTACAACAACACTGGGCTCTAATTTCTCCACATCAGGCAGAAATGATAATAATGTATGTTCATAGGCCAAATAAGGAGATTAGATTCAGTAATCAGGAAATATAATACTTGGAAGCTCTTAAAAAAAGAAATCAAAAAGAATAATAGAATCATAGGACTGGAAGAGACCTTCTTGGGCCAACCCACTGCCCAAGACAGAAAACCTTATTCCATCGTAGATAAATGGTTCTCCAATCTTTTCTTGAAAACCTCCAGTAATTCAGCATAAGCATTTTATTTATTTATTTGTTTGTTTGTTTGTTTGTTTGTTTGTTTGTTTGTCAAAAACATGTACAAGATAGTAGGTATTGGTATAAACATAAGCCAAGTAGGTACAGGTAAATTTGGACAACAGGACAGTAAGACAGAGACGGTAGGCACAATGGCGCGCTTATGCACGCCCCTTACAGACCTCTTAGGAATGGGGTGAGGTTGACTGTAGACAGTCTAAGGTTAAAGCTTTTGTGGTTTGGGGAAGAAACCACCACTTCTCTTAGTCCTTCAGTGATGTCAAGAGGCATTGTTCACACATGGGCATACTAGACATACTTTCAACTCACCTGGGATGACAAGCAAGCACAGGTTTAACTATAGTAATTGAGTGAGCTTCCTAGAATAATTTTCTCAAAATTCCTTACAATCCACTACGACTATGACTGGAGGAGGAGGAGGGATTCCTCAGGAGATTATATAGCTCTGAATTCATGAATATAAATATAAACAGATAAACAAATACAGTGCCAGGGCTGTCCGAATGGCTGGGTTTTGTGTCCCCTGTTTCTTTATTAACCCTTACTTTTGAAAGCAGAACTACACATTCCTGTTTCCCAGCAAGTTGCTTAAGAAACAAGCAAATTATGGAAACGGCAGCTCCCCAGAACAATAGGTGATGTTTTTCTGCTTGGGAAAAACGGCGCTCCATGAAAGAAGTTCCAAAAGTTTTACAGTGTATCGCATATATTTGAAATTCTGACCTGGCATTTTCACCGGCTTTATCTGAAAAGGCCCAACTGCTTAACCAAGCACAAGATGCAATAAATTCAAGATGCTCACCCTGAGATAGCTGAGGCAGTGACCTTTCCTCCTAGAAACCATTTTTGGCAAGGGAAAGGCACTATCTAACAGGCAAATGCAACATTATAGTCCTGCATTTTGCGATTAGTTTCTCCCAGGGAACAGAATAAAGTAATTGCAACATTTTGCTTGGCATACCTATCTTGTTCTAGGTCAAAAGATACTCCCTCTCCCTGTTCTTTCCCTAACAACATGAAGGGGGAGTTTTATCTGTTGAGCATTATCTGGTTGGAAATGAACAGAAGCCAAGAGAGCGACAGAAGTGTATAGGAATGAGTAGATAATGCAGGTAGCAACTTCAAAAATAGCCCTAAACGTGCTGGAAAATTCTAGGCTCCAAAGCTGTGCAAGCCTACTATTAGGTGATTGATGGTTTCTGTAACGTGCCATGCTGAACTAGGTTTACATAAAGGGAGATGAACAAGATGAGAACTTTGCTCCTTTGTAGTACATTTATTTGGTAGAGAATCCTTCTAGCATATTTTTCTTTACTGGCATTTCTTTCTTTGGACTGCAGAAATTATACAGGCAGTCCTTGATTTACAACAGTTCACTTAGTGACTCTTCAAAGTTACAACGGCACTGAAAAAGTGACTTATGACCATTTTTCACTTACGACCGTTGCAGCATTCCTATGGTCACGTGATTTACAGTTGGCTGCTTGACAACTGACTTACATTTATGACGGTTGCAGTGTCCTAGGGTCACGCGATCCCCTTTTGTGACCGCCTGACAAGCAAAAGTCAATAAGGAAACCAGATTCACTTAACAACCGTGTTACTAATTTAACAGCTGCAATGATTCACTTAACAAATGGGGCAAGAAAAATCATCAAATGGGGCAAAACTGACTTAACAGATTTCTCACTTAGCAACATAAATTTTGGGCTCAATTGTGGTCATAAGTTGAAGACTACCTCTAGTTGTTTTTCATGCCACACTAGTGAAGCATTACTACTATTTCTGATATCTTTTGCTGAATAACAGAGTTGGAAGTGACGTTTGAGATCTTCTAGTCTAACCCCCTATTCACGCAGGAAACTTATACCATTTCAGACAAATGGTTGTCCAGTCTCTTCTTATTAAAAGCCTCCAGAGATGGAGTACACACAACTTCTGGAGGCAAGTCGTGCCACTGATTGATTGTTTTTTCAGGAAATTTCTCCTTAGTTCTAGGTTGTTCTCTCCTTGATTGGTTTCCACCCATTACTTCTTGTCCTGCCTTCAGGGGCCTTGGGAAAAGTACATTTCCTCTTCACATTTGTCATCTTTTTCCATTTATAGCTTCGTTTCTCCATAAAAGTAGCAGGATTTTCTCCAAATCAGTATCACGGTTTTAATATATCTGGTCCTTGGAAAAAGCCAGCTTTCTTTTGAACCTCCCTTGTGGCAGGGAGATTCAAAATACTGAATACTTTGTTATTTTATTTTAATAAAAAAATGTGATTGCCTTGCTTGAATTCCTGAGTGTAAGAGGAGAGCCATTATATACCTTTTATTTCCTATATTCTATTTTGTCACAACTCCTCCCGAACATAACAAGGCTCAAAATGGCTTCCTCCCATTTCGATTTTGTATCATCTTTCATTGTCAACATTTTATGAGTTTTATCTGTACTGCAGAACTGGTTTAATAATTGTTTTGTTGCTTGGTGGGGCTCTACTTCTATAATATTCAATTTAAAGCAAAATAGATGATGTTAAACTGTCCTGTGAACAACTTTATTAGATGGGTCTTTTCCCCCATAAACATTCATTCCCAAAGCCAAGGATATTCTCATAGAAATATTGAGCCTTTGGAATGAATGCTAATCTCCACTCAAGATGCTAGTTTAAAAAAAAATCCCCATAAACTCAACTCTTTTATGTATAAGAACAGTATAAAAATATTGAGGAAATTTGAGGATGCTGATTAATGAAAGCTTGCAATTTAACCATCCCCCATCATTATTCAGTGATTGCACTTAAGTTTTATATTTGTATTTTTTTTCTATTCTGGATTGTTCCACATGCCCAACCCATATTCACATCTTGGCACAAGTATCCATGACTCTCCCAATATATGTACAGGAGCATTCTTTATAGTTCATGTTTAAGCCTAAATTGATTCCATTGTTTTCTGCCATAAAAATTTTCAACAGTAGTTGGCTAATTTAGAATCTTCAAGGAGCTGATAGCAACAGAGTGTCACTCACCTTTTTTTTCCATCTTGAAACTATAAAGAAAAAAAAGCAAGAAACAAAGAATAAATTAATACGCCCAGTTTTATTGTGTCACATGTGGCAAAAATTAGAAGAGAATGCAAATGTTTCAAGGTCAAATTCATATGGTGTTTATCTTCCTTCCTCTTTAAATTATTGGGGATAGACTCTTTAAGTTCTAATAATAAGTAAAGGAAAACTTGTTTATGGCCATTGATTAGCCACATGTAGAATTTGCAAAATACAAATAAGCACCATCAATAATAATACGACAAATGGGTGAGAAGAGATAAATTGGATTGACCTAGCCCTATGATTTCTCCCAACCCCTGGGCCACCGTCTGCAACCTGTTAGGAACTGGACCATGCAAGTGAGTGAAGCTTTATCTGTGCCTGCACGGAATCAAGGTAGCATAAGAAACCATTCCCCCCCGCCACACAAGTCACCACCAGTCTGTGGAAAAATTGTTTTCCCCAAAACCGGTCCCTGGTGCAAACAAAGTTGGGACCGCTCTCCTAGAGAGCTGCACATATTCAAAAATGCTGTTGGTGTTCAGAATTATTTTTGGTTGTCTTCAACAGGGATATGTGGATGATGGATGGATATATAGAAGATGATACCTTCCAGATGTGTATAGACAGTACTATTCTGGGAGGGCAATTTCAGTCCTTGATGGCTGTCACCTATCAATACCACATGTTTTAATTTAATTTAAGTTATTGTATTTCTATGCCGCCCAACTCCTGAAGGACTCTTGATGCAGCCCATGCTAGATAGAAGGTTGTAGTCCAAAATAACTAAAGAGCCAGAATTGGAGAATGTTCCATGCATAATATTAATGTTCTGATAGGTCAGTGTTTTGTCTTTGTAAAAATCAGATGCATAAGTTCTTATAATTAGTTTCGAGGTGAAAGTTCTGTTTGCAACCTATTTTGAACAATGCAGGCATGGGAAGGAAAAACCAGCTAATCTGAAAAAGTTCATAAGGAAATTCACTTGACACAAGCCCACATATCTCAAAGTAAAGGTTATACTTCTCCGGTCCAAAAAATGCACTTATTTTCAAAGTTCAAAGTTCTGTCACTCAATTTGGCAAGTCAGTGCTACATCTGTTGCAGAAGCAAAAATCAAGAGCAATTTGTACCATTCTGAATTATTTCTTTGGGGAGTAATGCCATGATAGAAGAGTAATCCTGAATCCATATCAGAAGGGTAAGTTGGATCCAGTACTGAGAGAATAAATTAGGGCCAGGGGAAACAATGTTCCCAAGTATTTAACTCATGTCCACCAACCACATCTGTTCATTTCATATCCTGCGCTAAGCAAGGAATTTTGGGTAACTGTTTAACATTTATATTGACATATTGTTGATTGAAGTTCAACCTAACAGGAGAGGATTTTTGTTCCAGAAGAAAAGGGATGATAGGGAAATTGGAAGAGATCCTGCATCCTGTTTTTAATAATGTTAAGATATTGGCACGATTACAGCTGCACTATTCTCCAATAGCAATGTTGTCTTAAATGTATTTTATTCTAATAGTAGATGACAGCTCATAAACTCATTACTTTTACGCAGTACAAAAAAGAACAATTCCATAGGAAGTAAGTGATTGTTACTGGTTGAATATACTGTGGCACAAAAACAACTTCCTTTACCTCATTATCCCAAAGAAAAAAAATATTTGATGTTATTCAGGGCTGTGCCTTGTTTATCAAGTCTGTGTCTTGTGAAGCTTGAATAAACATATATCAACTCTTTACAGGAAGAAAACGAAATCCCTGCCAGCGTATTTGTGAAAGAGCCTGTTCCCAGTATTACTGATGGGAAGGAAGAGCCTGTCGATGAGAACAAAACCTTGGAAGAAACCTTGCACACTGTGGAGTTATCCTCAGAGGATGAGATGCCCCACGATGACCTTGCAGAAGACAGCATGGATGAAAAAATAGAGGAGACCAGAGCTGAGAAAATTAAGAGATCGAGCCTTAAAAAGGTCGACAGTCTGAAAAAAGCATTTTCCCGCCAAAACATTGAAAAGAAGATGAACAAGATCGGGACCAAGATTGTCTCACCTGAACGGAGAGAGAAGATCAAGAAGTCTTTTACCCCTAACCATCAGAAGTCCTCTTCATCAAAAAGCTCGTCTTTCAAGGTCTCTCCCCTGACGTTCAACGTGAAGAAAGTTCGTGATGGAGACACATCTATAGAAGTGGAAGATAAGCCAGCGGAGGCGACCGGCAGTGAGCATGCAGCCAGTGAAGAGATCACCTTCATTTCAGATCCAGTCTCTTCTGCTTCTCCAGTGGAAGAAGGAAAAGCCTTTGCTGATTCCTTGGAAAAAGAGTCGGGAAGTGAAGGGGAGGTGGTGATCAACAACAACATTGAGCTTGCAATTGTTGAAGAAGGTGATGACTATAGAGCTTCATTAGAAATCAGACAAGAACTTTTTGAGGAAAGAAACAAGCCAACCGGTGAAGAAATGGAATATTCTGAAGAATCCAATCAAGCAGCTGTCCTCCACGTAAACCAAACAGCGTAAATTGCCTGTGCCCTTTCTTACAAATGATATTTTTAATTATATCAGTCACCAGAATATGTCTGGTATACTATAAATGTGAGGTCTAATAGTGCATCACAGTGGAATTGTTGGTTTTAAAGCGTAGATTTCCTTACAAAACTGTTTTGTTCACTCAGTTAGAATTGACTCCCACAGTCAAAAGTAGGGTTGTTCTCCAAATAACACAAAAGCAGATTTCTTGGCATTTCATGAGCAGCTTTAGCCTCTTTCCATCACCACTTCAACCCTCTTTCTACTTTCTAATGCTTCTTCACTTTACCTAGAATGTGTTTAAAAGAAGTGTTCAAGACAATTAGGCCATTTGATGAAAGGCACTACACAGTCTCTTTTAAATTGTAGTTAAGAATATAAGCAGTGTCCTGCTAGATCAGACCCCTTTGCCCCATCTAGTCCAGCAGAATGTTCTCTGGCCAACCTACTACATAAGGAAGCTCATTTGTCTATTTGTCTCCCAGCAGATTCAGGGAGATCACACTGCCATCAATTCCTTCATCCCTAAGACTTCCATGAATTGATCCAACCTTTTTTTCTTTTTTTTTAAGCCAGCCAAGCTGGCAAGAGCACCAGTTCTCATGGTACTGAATTCCAAAGTGTAATTACGGGTTGTGTTAACAAAAAACAGTTCTTTGGTCAGTCCTGGTTCTTCCAATGTATTCAATTTGGTTCTAGTATTTTGGGAAGAGGAAACTAGCTTTTCCTTGTCCATTTTATCTATGCCATACCATACTTTCATAGTTACAGAGTTATTGAAGATTTGCAAAGATCCACGACCCTCATCCCCATCTACAATAAGCTCTCAGTGGAGAAGGCATGACTGTTAAATGGTGCAAGAATGATCGTATTTTTTCAAATACAGATTCCATGTTTTCTTCAATCTAAACTGTGAGCCTACATTGAAAAAACAGTTTCCTGCACTCTGCTTGGCTCATTGTCCTGGAGAAATTGTCTCTTTTGGAGGGAACTGTGAAATCCATTGCAGTATCCTCTTTGCCTCTTAACTTTCTCCTACTAACTGCTTTTTTAAGTTACAATCCAATTATAAGCTAAACTCTTTCCCATCTATGCAATTCATCGCCTTTTCCTAACCTATGGAATCCTCAAAGTTTGTAATTTCCATTCTTGATGTGCTGTGACTATCCCAGCACAAAGTAAGAGTGAACTTCATGTGACAAGAGCTGATACTGAAAATGCAGGAGTGAATTACTGAAAAGTACAGCTTTTGACAGTATACTTATACACATTATGTGCAGATGCACTGGAAAATGATATTTTTAGCATATACAATTGATTTGAGAAACAAATTACTGTGAGGAGGCTGTACCTCAACAAAAATGAAAATGGGATTTTTACTACTTTATCACTGTTCGGTCCCTTAGTTAATTAATAACTGTTGATACAGAACAATTAGGCAGTTGAGCTTTCTGCCTAATAGTGTCTGCATGAGCCTATTTTGTTTTAACTGATGTTAAGAATATTCCTTTATCCACCTCAGCTCCTTGCACAAACTGAGCTTTAGTTTTGTTTTGTCCTTTCAAATAAAAGGAAATCAAGTTCTTATGAAACTACAGGTAGTCCTCGAGTTACAACAGTTCATTTAGTGACCATTCAAAGTTACAACAGCATTGAAAAAAGTGACTTATGACCGTGTTTCACACTTACGATCATTGCAGGATCCCCATGATCATGATCAAAACTCAAATGCTTGGCAACGGATTCTTATTTATGATGGTTGCAGTGTCCTGGGGTCATATGATCACTTTTTGCAACCTCCTGACAAGCAAAGTCAATGGGGAAGCCAGATTCATTTAACTGTGTTAACTAACTTAACAACTGCAGTGAATCACTTAACAACCATGGCAAGAAAGGTGTAAGTGTGGCAAAATTCACTTAACAATCTCTCGCTTAGCAACGGAAATTTTGGGTTCAATAACAGTCGTAGGTCGAGGACTATCTGTACAGTGAAGTCTTATAGCTTATGTTCTGAGGTAAATCCCACCAAGTCTGTTTGGGCTTACTTTCAGATGACTACATGTAAGGTTATAGCCGTAGTGTAGTAATGAAGTAATAGTAGTAATCAAAGATAATGTATGTTAAGATGTATTATAGATTTTTTTCCTCATGTGTACCTTCCCATCATGGAACAGCATTTCCCCCACCACAATTGGGGTGGGGGGGAGATAAGCGATAAGTGGAGCGATAAGATACATGTCTAGACATAAAACTATGACATCAGTAAGATGCATATCTTGTCTTAGTGTCTAAATTGAAAATAGCATGATATGGTTAGGGAGTGTCTGTTCACCGCAGAAACTGATGGTCTACAATTCTCATTAGACCCAGTCAGAATAGTCAGTGATCGGGATTGATGGGAGAATATCTACTATGTTCTCCCCAACTGACATAGGGCAAAATATGTTGAGGAACACACACACACACACACACACAGAGGCCAATAGTATCTCATACTTCCTTACCTAGTTCCAACATGATATTCAAAATGAGGAGGGGATACTATTCTTTCCTAGTCGAGAAAGTTGCATGTACTATTTTGCTCATGTGCCAAGGTTGGCATGCCACATGAGCAAAGAAGCAAGGAGCATTCCTCCTTCCACACATGCATCCTATGTCCCAGGTCAGGTTGTACTATATCCTAAGTCAGCAAAGATGTTCTGACAAAAAAAGAATCCCCTCATGTAGTTCTCCACAACCTTAGCAAGTTGCTTCCCTTTCAGGAAAGCCTGGATTTGCTTCCTGAGGCAGACATGCCATCTCTTGAAAGGCCAGACTGTCCTGTGAGGTGCCATGTTGCTTCACAACTATTATGGAAGGCAACATAGGTGATGGGTGGGGTAGCAGATCGAGCAAACTTAACAATGGAATGTCTGTATAGGGGCTTATGATAAGTTGCTTGCTTCTGTTCCATGCAGCCTTAAGTTGATCATTAATGTATATAGATATATATGTTTTATGTTAGATTTATTTTAAGAGAGAATACATTTAAAAAGAATAAAGACAAATATTATTTGCTTAATAAAAACAATTATGTTTTAAATGGCCAAAGGGAGATATAGGGATATATATATATTGTAATCTAAGTAGTTCATAGAAATAGATGATCAAGTAGTGATCTATGCACCAAACTACTGTATTTAAGAGTGTAGGATGAGAGATGGCTTGGCATATTGCAAGATGATCAAATGAACGTTCAAAGAATATATAATAAAATAAGAGAGGGGCTAGGATAATAAGATACATACCTAAGTAGCCAGAATATATTATCCAGGGAAGATACATTTTTATTCTGGGTCTGCACAACATTAAAAAGAATACTGTTTTGAAAAGTGTATCCATGTAAGTTCCCATCAGCAATATGAATCTTACCTTCCTTGTTTGCTAAGGGCGTTTAAGTGTGCATAGCCACACAGAGCAATGCCCAAATGTGGAATATATAAAAATCACCTAGGAATTGTCCAGCAGTATAAAATAATCCTACTGAATATTGACAGTGCCCATCAGACTATAATTTTAATAATCTCTCTTTTATTTTTAACATTCATCAGATGCACAAAGGATTATTAACATCACCTGGTCATTTCTGTGTGGTTTGAATGTTCCATGTAATGTGTAAAATATGTGCTTGGATTAGGCACATGAGAACAGTTCTAAAAAATGGAACAAATTATTCCATTTTTAGCTGGTGGTGTCAGACGATTTGATGCCATATTGGCATTTTTGTTTGAGATTTTATAAAAATATTGACTTGAGTGATAAAAGGCAATGAATGTGATTCTGAATGGATTTCTTCTGTGTAAAACAAATATCAACTCTGCCTGTGGGCAGTTATGTTTCATTTCAGGAGGGTTTTGTATGTGAAAATTTCCCACTGGACAGGATGGGGACGTTGCATCCACCACCTTGGGCATCCTGCAATACATAGTAGATTTCACAGTCATGTAGAAGCTGGAATTTCTGCATATGTAAGGCATTGTGACCAAACTATTCAGAAGTGAAAGTGCATTCCTACAATATGTATTCATTCTATTTGAATTCTTCATTCCTCTTAATCAGAAGTGTATTTCAACAATATGTAAGTGCCTGACAATCGTATATCAATATATATATATATATATACACATACAATACATAATAATATTCCCATTTTAATATTGATATACTTAATGTTTGCATAAAGTGCACTAGAAATTTGTGGGTTGCCCCCAATATATTTAAAGCTGCAATTTTGTTTCAAAAAGTTTTTTTAAGAGACTATATCTATGTCAGTAAGCAATTCCAAATGGAGTATCTCATACAATCATTTAATGTGTCACTGGATGTTGATCAGAGTTTATTTCCAAGGAGGATTTTTTTTGACAGTTAAAGTTTTTTTAATAATTTCAATATTATGAGAGAGTTAACAATCAATAGAAATAACTGCAATATAATCACACATTTGCCTTCATTTGATTTAATATCAGTGCCTGTTACTAACTACAGATGTGTCCAGCTAAATAAAAAGCAAACTGAGTTATATTATATTTGTCTGAACAAAATTATTGCAAAACAAGAGAAGAAAAACATCCAATGCAAAATAAGACATTAAACACATTTTTTGCTTTCTGTGCTTTAAAAACAACAAAATGCAAATAACATCAGCTTTTGGTCGTCAAGACAACCCCAATTTCTTTGAGGTTTTGAGGTGTCTAGTGTGCTGCTGTTTTCCAGATGCATATTTTTTCTGAGATTTATTATTTTTATTCAAGCTTCCCCGGGTCTGTAGGATAGAGTGTCAAAAGCACATGGATGGAAGTGACATTATATATTCATTTTTTTTTCAAAAATCTGTTGATAAGATGTCTTGTGCAAAGCTCTTAAGTAAACTGAGCGATCAGGGAACAAAATTGTCAGCCTTTTATAAATAGCTGATTGGTTAAACAAAAAGCAAAGAATAAGAATAAATGAGCAATTTTCTCAATGAAAGGAAGGAAGAAGTGCAGTCCCTCAGGAACCTGTTTAACTTGTTTTAAAATTATCTTGCTTTGAGAATAAGCAGTGAGCTAGCCAAGTTTGTGGACAAAGCCAAATGAATCAAGAGTAGGTAAAAACAATTATTGTGAAGAGCTCCTGAAGACTATCTGAACTGGAGGAATGGTCAATTTGGCAATTTTTGAAACGATGCACAGTGGAGAGAGAGAGAGAAAAAAAAAGCTCCCTACTTTCACATATCTATTGATGGGGTCTGAGTTACCTTCTAACATCTCGCAAAGTATTACATGGATTTTGTAGAGAGGTCAGTGAAGATGTTTACTAAGAACGCAAAACTGGCCTGTCACAGTGTTTGTATAGGCTGCAAGTATTTTTCAAAGGTGGCGGCCATCACATTATCCAGACAGAACATCACTATAGCCAAAGTTAGAGCACTGGGTTGAACTTCAGACAGATTTCTTAATTCTTAAGGGATATCTAAGGCAATCAGCTGACAAATTCCATGCTCTGCAAATTTCATGCTAAGAAATACTAGGAAATGGATTGATCCAACAGAGTAGGCCTGCTTCTGATCTCCTCTATGAAACAGGGACCTAAAGAAGGGGCTTTCTCTATTGCCGTGATTCCCCAATGGAACAACATTCTCCCTGCCCCACCCCACCCCAAATGATCTTGACGCTGCTAACCTTTCACAAGGTTTTGAAAACCTGGCTCTTTCTCCAAGCATTGGGTCAAAATGTTAGCCCATTCCATCAAGTTAAGAGAATGATTGTGATGTCCTCTGATGAATTACGTTTTTCATCTGGGTATTTTTGTATTTGTTTTTAATTCAATATTAGCCATCGAGAATCCCCAATATGAGTTGAGTGACTGGAGAGGAGGAGGAGGAGGAGAGAAATTGCCAAAATTCCAGAACATCTGGAATGTTCTGATCTAAATTTCTTAGCTCTATCCCATACTTTTAATGCCGCACACAGTTCTGGTTGTCACATTTGAAGAAAATGTAATGGAACTGGAAAATGTGTATAAAAAGACAAAGCAATTGGCTGGCTCAAACTCTATGAAGAAAGGCCAGAATATTTGGAACCTTTTAGTTTAGAAAAGAAGGCTGAGAGTTAGACATGATTAGAGATTATAGAATCATGAGTGGCATAGAGTAAATGGATTAATAAAGAAATACTTATCCTTGTTTCAAAACATCAGAACTATTTATCATCTAAGGCAGTGATGTCGAATCTTTTCGCCGTCGCATGTCAAAAGCAGGGGGATCATGGGGTAGTGCGCGTGTGTGCCCACACCCATAATGCAATGCCCCCCATGCACCTCGCCCCCCCCCCCCACGAATGTGCAC
>JANHGD010003621.1:470212-481942 GCA_027560375.1 Imantodes cenchoa | reverse complement strand
TCCCTCCCCTCCCCAACCCCCAATTATCACAAGCTCCCACCAAGTGGGATGTGTGTCAGTCCCAGGAGCAGAAAGGAAATAAGCAAACACCTTAAGACTGTAATCACACAAACTAAACCCAAAATAAGAACACTTATCCAGCCAAAACTGGACCACCTTTTGGAAAACGGCAACTAATATTTAACAAGGACATCTATTTTCAAATAGGCTTCTATATTTCCACATGTTTTCTTTCCGAGGTGACGACGCATGATCAGTAGCTTCACTGAACTTTGAATCGGGGCGCGTGGGGGCGGGGGCAGAGAAGTGAGAAAGTCTCTCCCTCCGGACAATGGAAGGCCGAGTATCAGAAAGAATAAATGTTTTCACAGTAAACAATAAATAAAAGTGCAGCAAGTGTTCAAGTAGGCTAACGAGGCTATGTGGACAGAGTGGCGTTTGGTTTGGTCATCTTTTGGAGGCTCTGCGGGGGTCCCTCCCATTACTAATTGTGCTTTGTAAGGGACGAGCATTGTTAGACAGCACAGGCGCGTGAGGAGCGGGTCCCCGTCCGCCAGACCTCCCGGAACCTGCATAGGTGGGGGCATGATTATAAGCAGTGGACAATCCACTCAACTCTGGTCCAGTCGGCAAACCATTTCCTAAAAAAGAAAAAAGGAAACATTTTTTTAAAAACTGCCATCAAAACTTTCTACTTTCTCAAGCCACATTTCTTTAGCAATGGAGACTGCCAATGCTCAAAAGAGCCAGTTCCTAACTAGGGAGCATTTAGCATGAAGTTGCTGAGAGCTGGTGAAATCACCAGTGGAGACCACGAAGTCCCAAGAGACCACTTGCCACGTGATGGTAATCAATGCACCAGAAAAACAAGTGGTGACAGTCTTAAGTGACGTAGCAGGATCTTGGGAGAGTTCTGTATAATGCAGGTAATTCCTGCTAATCTATAAACAGGCACCAAAACTAATTAAATGAAGTTAACGAAACACATCACCATCTAAATCAGTGTTTTCTAACCTAAGCAACTTTTAAGATGCAGGGACTTGAAGACGATGGCTGGGAAATTCCGGGAGTTGACGTTCACACATCTTAAAAGTTGTTAACATGATGGTGCAAAATCTTTACTGGGTGTTAACTTAATAGGAACAATTACCTTACAAAGAAGATTATGTAGCAGACACTTTTTTTATTGTGTCCAGCTTTCGGTTAAATAAATTAGGTTATTGTGTCCTCTGATCAGGAACTTGAGGTTCTTAAAACTCAGTTCCCTGTATGTCCTCCCCAATAGGTTGCCCTGATAAAATGGCTGATGTATATGGGGCTATACAGAAGGAATCAGATGCCTGGTCTGTCCACGGCTTTTTTATTTATGAAATGAAATTGTGGAATGGGAGATGTAAACTGACACATTACCAAAACCTGACTGGACAAGGAGCAGTGAATACTCCTCCAAGATTTGCCTAGCAAACTTTTGGATTTATTATTTTAATTTATTTTCTTTCTATAGCCGCCCATCTCAGTCAATGACTTTGGGGTCATTAGTGATGAGTCCAGGGCTAGGGAGGTAAAGTTGACTTGCTGTTTAAATTTTGTATCAAATTTGGCTTTAATTATTAGGATTAATCCAGGAGCAAGCCAAAGTTAACTGTAGTTTCTTAGCGTTGCTTTTTAAAATCAACCACAATTTAAACAAAGGCATCTTCCCAAATAAGCCATTCCATGCTTTCTCCTACTTCCCACACACTTACTTACCAGTTGGACCAAAAGTACAAGTACCCGAATTAGCTGACAGAATGGAATTATTAGCCTGCTCACCCTGTGCCTTGAAAAAGAAATGCAAAGGGGGGGGAAAGCATTAAGAAAACAACAATTTTTTCCTTGAAAAAGTTATATTTTCCCCACCCCACCCCGGTCATTTAAAAGCCCGTTGTTCCCATAAGGTTGCAGGGGGGAAAAATCCACTGCAGCGAAAGGTTGTATTAGATAAGACCTAAGAAAAACCTAGCTTGAAGCTGCTGATGGCAGACCCCACAGAATGGAGCTGCTTGTGACAAACCTACCACTTTATTCGGCTGCCCAGGGTGATCTGAACTGGGTTCACTGAAGTTGGGCACTTCTGAATACACCATGCAGAACCTGTACAGAAAAAACAAACCCATGAGAGAATGAAGTTTCTTGCTGCAACTATTTCTGCAACCTCTATCCAGTTTCCAGCAATAAACCCCCGAGGCAGTCAGAAAGGGCCACAAGACCACCAATGAGAAATACAGTCCTCAAATTTGATGCCTTAGCTTATCCAAAGTTCAGGCCCTGAGAAAACTAAAGCCTGTACAAATGATGGGACTGGCTTCCAAGGTTGCAATTTAACAGTAACAGAGTTGGAAGGGACCTTGGAAGTCATCCAGTCCAACCCTCTGCTCACGCAGGAGACCTATACTAGGGATTTGAACCGCTGAACTGCTGATCTTTCTGATCGACAAGTTCAGCGTCCTAGCCACTGAGCCGTTTTCTCTTCCCATTTCCTTCTGCTGTAGATGCCTGTGTATTTAACATTCTACTCATTTCTGCAGAAGCACACACACCAGGGCGACAACCCTTTGTATGGCGATTCCACTGAATCATGAATGCCTCACTTGTACAAAAACATGCCTAGATCTGAGCCATACAGAGAAGACACAGTAAGGCTAGGGTGCAACAAGTTCCAAAGAGAAGTGTTTTAAGATCAAGTTAACATTCCGAAAATACATAAGTGCACCCTAAAATTCTGCATATTAAATTGCTCTTTAAAACCTCTTCTACCAAACAATTGTATTTTGGGTCTGAGTCTGCTGTGAGGTAGAATCTATTAAGTGACATTGTGCTCAGCATAATGTTCTTTCACACTGGCAAATCCAAAACAAATGCATTTCAATCTCCGGTGTCACTTAGCTTCCCCAAATTAAAATCAAATAGCTATCTTTTCTTAGAAATGTATACTAATCTTCTCTAAATCCAGATCATCAGATGATCAGCCCTGTTTTTGCTAAAATACCCACCCTATGCCGCTTCTATTGCAACGCTTATTTTCTAACGAAACTATTCATGTTCACTTTTTTCCCCCTTTATGACAACATCCATGGTGGCGCAGTGTTTAGAATGCAGTACTGCAAGCTACTTCTGCTGACTGCCAGGAGTTCGATTCTGAACGGTTCAAGGTTGACTCAGCCTTCCAGCCTTCCAAGATCGGTAAAACGAGGACCCAGACTATTGGGAGCAATATGCTGACTCTGTAAACTTCGTAGAGTGCGCTGTAAAGCAGTATATAAGTCACTTAGCCTCCCCAAACTAAAATCAGATAGCCATCTCTTTTAGAAATGTATACTAATCTTCTCTAAATTGGGTTTTTTGCTTTAATTAAAAAAAATGGAAGCAGATATAGTGGAAGGTAATGTATTGTGAATAATCAGAGGTCACATTGCATAAATTAGACTATGAGTATATCACGCAGAGGCCACTTAATATTCCAACTGTTAGAACTATGCCCTAAATATTCCTATCTAGTCTAGCCTGGTTCATAATACATGATTATGACAGAATGACTGGAAGATAAATTATGGACCAATTATTGAAAAGTTTGAATGGGGTCACTAGCACATTAATCCTCGTTTATTGAATATACATAGTTAGCCCAATTCGCAGAAAACAAAAAGCTGAATGCCAAGAATTCTTCCATTGCATCTGACACAATGCAAGGAGAAAGAAACATTTGCAGTACATCTTCAGTACAGGGTTAAACCTTTGATGATCAACTAATGCGCCCATCATCATTCACATCAAGATGAACCAGCCACTAAAGTAAAAAAGAAAAAAAATCTGAACAGGTCCAGTTCTTTGCTTTTAAAGTTTTATTACAGGTCTCAATGAACAGCCTATGCAAGGTTGATAAATGCTATACAAGTCAACAGTCTGATTCAAGACACAATAGATCTCAGAGACCTTAATTAGAACCTAACAGATTCTGCTATATAGAGGGGGAAGTTTACCTTTACACCCCTAGAGAGGCTGGCTCCTCCAGGACAGACTGGAGCTCAATACCAGAGTAGGATGTGGAAGCTCGCATTGCGGCTGCCTCTACCGTACCTGGCCTGTGAATAAATAGAGGACTTCAGATTTTCATGCTGCAAGTCCTTGAAAGTGACAATGTCTTAACCTAACAAATGGCTAAACTTACCTGCTTACAACTATATTCAAGAGACAGAAATTATGCTGGATGGAAAAGACTGATCAAGATGCCATTTCTTAGCTATTGAAGTTGAAGTTCTCAAGCTCTATATTCCCCCATCCCATTTTCAGGCAGGATAAAACCAAATAACGTTGGATCAACACCAGAGGAGTAGTAAATGGCAGACTTTTTCCCTTAAGGCCCGGATTTTGCCTTATCTATCAGGCTTTAAACAATGAACAGATTATGTGCAAAATGAGATACTCACTCTCCAATTTTTTGCAGGTCACCTCCCCTTCCGGTATAAAGCGTAAGGCATCCTTTCCACAGAGAGGCATACCTAAGCAAACAAACACAAGCAGCATTATGGAATGGATGGAAATTAAACAAGGAAAGAAGCAACCTGGAATTAAGGAGAAACCTCCTAACAATGAGGACAATTAATCAATGGAACAGCTTGCCATCAGAAGTTGTGGGTTCTTCATCACTAGAGTTTTTAAAGAAAAGACTGGACAGCCACCTGTCTGAAATGGTACAGGGTCTTCTGCTTGAGCAGGGGGTTGGACAAAAAGACCTCCCAAGGTCCCTTCCATCTCTATTCTGATTAGAGATATTCTCCATTAGACCCGCCAGAAGAGAATGGGGTGATGTACACGTTTTATCAGGATAAAACATAAGCCATCACTCATGATATGCCATCACATTGTCAATACAATAAAAAATACACTTAAAGCACTGAAACATTAAACTTGGATTTGCCTTATATCAATTGCTGACTTCTATACTTTGGTTGTAATTAAGAACCGATTGGATAACTTTATTTTATCAAGTTAAAGAGTTAAAAACTGAAATTTGCGTTCCATTTTATGCCTCTGGTTGGCCCTTGAGACTCACAGTTCAACAAAATAACTCTAGTAAGACTTCACTGAGGCTGATAAAAAGGGGAGAAAGATACGGTCTGCTTATAAAAATTAGTATAGCTTCTAAAACTTTTGCACAGACGGCCAAAGTGTTGAGTCTTCAAAGAAGTTATCCAGCTTTTTGTGCGAGTCATGTATGAGTTCTGCTAAAATGCAAATAAGAAAGCAACTCTAATATGGTATTGCGCCAAGTTGCCCTATGAAGAAGGGCTTACAAGTTAGCCTAAGGGTTAAATCTGGTTGCCCATTGATACAGAATCAAGTCTTGCATTATTGTTCCCAAGTAAGCGGCCATGACTGTCTTTTAAGCCAAAGAAGAATGTTCCAGCCTCATTTTGAATATATCGCATGCCTCTGTCCAAGGAATGCTAAATGTGGAAATCGATGTAGGGTTATAATCCTTGCAGTTGCAGGATTATAAAGCCAGTTATACTGGAAAGGATAGTCTTATGTCTTAAGCAGGACATTATGAACTTGATAGACAAAAAGATCCGAAGACAAATTACCTCAGTTTAACTCCAAACTACTTATTGCATGAGTCTTACTAGTGGATAATTGTAGTCTAATATGCAATGAGAAAGCACCTCAGGAAAAATGTATTAGACCATTCTAATTGAATGAGCAGCCAGGGGCAAGTCTTAATAACAGAACTGAGTGTTGAATTGGATTCATGAGGGGAAAAAATGATCCAGAGCATGGGAGGGTGCCAATACAATAACGATCAGCAATTCCTTAAAACCACTTCTTTTCCTCCAATTACACAAGAATTAACGGTGCAAAACTGACCAAAGGCTTTTGCAGAACAGTGGTCCTACCGGCAACCAGAGTTGTTATTTATTCATTGACACATCACTGATTTTCTACTTTTTAAAAGCATTTCTTCTACTCAAAACATGTCATCGTTACAAATATGATGTAAGAAGAGTCATTCTATTGTGTCCATAAATTCTTCTCAGAAAATTCATAGCTGATGCAATTTGACCAGGACATATGTTGTGTGTTTCTAATTTCTAACATAAAAAAATAAAGTTCAAGCAATTAATTATAAAAAGTAACTGAAGGTCAAGGTAATTGCAATGTGATGAAATATAGCTTAAATCCTTGTTTTTTATACTAATTGGCAAATTGAACAAGGCCATTCCTGACACCTGTTAGCTTCCTTAGGACTGAATTTGATACAAAAAATGCAGAATACCTGTAATAAATTAAGATACTTTATTGCTAACTATTAATTATGTCTCTCTCAATTTTAAAATAAGCCCACTTTCTCAGTAATACTTGATGGAGGCTCTCTGACAGAAAAGGCAGAAATAGCCAGCTGCAACAGGAAAGATACGTTACAAATCTCATTACACCTGATCTCAATCCATTAGTCTATCTTTTTTCAAAGGAGGGTACTATATCTAAGCATTTACAGTTTGTGTAAAGGCACCAAAGCATTGCCCTTATTTATAAATTTTAAAAAGTCTGGAAAATTTCATCTTACAGGGTCAATTTTGCTGAAGACACTGGAGGGAGTTGGCCTTGAATTTTCAATTCCATAAGAAACCCTACTTTGGGCCAGATACTACATTTTTCAGATATTGAAAAATGAGGTGTAAATTTAAAAACAGCAGTGAGATCCACAATTTACAAGTAGGGGGTCAGAGAAGTATCATCAAACAGGTTTTGTCTAAAGGCTGCTTCCAGGATTGGTCTTTACTGGGAAGTCATTTAAAATGAATTATCATGATCTTTTTTTAAAAAGCTCAGGAAATTGGACAAAGTGTTCAGAGCATTAGCCACGAAGCTGAGCACCATCAAATACCTTATCTCCCTGCCTCTGCAGAAAACTGCTTCAGTTATGGGGAAGTCAAAAATTATCTTCTACCTAAACTGCTCTTATCTACAGAGAAGATATGAATGCAGAGAGCAGTTCTGATCCATCCTCCTGCTCAGAGTTATGAGTCTTTTAAAGAAGTGAAATCTCCTTTAGATCAAGCTTGACTTTGCCGATTTTATGACATGCCATGTTGTTTCCTTGGCAACAATACCAAAGTTGTTTCCACTGCTCTCTTCCCATAAGACGAATAAATATAAATATAATGCCTTGCTTTCTGGCTCAAAGATTTCCTAGCAGCCTCCCATGCACATGCTAATCTGATCTGACCATGGGTTTTTTCCCTCCCAGATTAGATCAAGTCAGTTAAATTCTGCTATCGGGATATCTCTTTATTCCACAAGTCTTGAGCATTTCACAAGTCTGAGTTGAACTTGGCTCTTGAAGAGGAAGGACAGAAGGGGGAGTGGATAGCTTTTGCTTCTCCATTATGGGAAAATCCTTAAGTCAACCCACTTCTACAAAACTGGCCCAGAGACAATAAAGAAAACTAGGCAGGCACCTGTTTTCTTAAGCCCCCTTTTCCAACCCATTCCATCGAAGTGTCACCACCTGCAGCCAACTCATCAGTAGCCATGTTGGTTGGAAAACTGGGAGTCATAAAGTTGGGGAAGGCTGCTTTAAGAGGTCGGTCAAGGCCAACATGTGGTTAAGAAAGGCTCCTCTGCTATATAGCAAGCCAGAGACAACACTTGTTTATATCTGGGCCAGGTTCCAATCATATACAAAGCACCGCGTGTGATAGAGAGGGAGGGCTAGTGGAAAGAGTGAACCCCTTCCTATGCCTGCAGGAGCCGATCTCTCAGTCTGGTTCATGGGAGTAAGCAGAGGGGACAGGTGTTTTTCCAAGAGACAAAGTGGCACAGGGCCCCCCTTTCCGCTTGCCAATCTTGGCCTCCTCCTGTTAAAGGGATCAAGCATTAGGGGATTGGAACAACCTTGAAGAAGTATTGTCAGTCAACAGGCATTTGTGGGTTAGATGTGGCAAAGGGAGAAGCCAGCCCAACAATTCTTCCTATGTACAGTATATTAATTGAAGCAAACCCAGTTTAGAGAAAGCACAACCAGTTTGCTGTTCCCACTTTAACGGCAACCTTGCAAGAAAAGAATTCCTGTTCCCATTGCCCTCTTCAGCTGCTTCAGTGCAAGTTTTACCTTGTCCATGTTCGGGAACATTGCCTTCCACGTAGCAGACAAGCTGTTTCAAGAGCAAACAAGCCAGGCTGAGCTCAGCCTGACATCATCCTTATTTTGCATTACGTACCCTTTGGTCAACCGAATAATATCACCTGGCTGGATGAGGCTGCCAAGCTCATCCCACACAGAGATGGTGATGCTTCCCGTCTTGTCAGCTACTTTGCACGCCCTGACCTCATGTCCATCTTTGGTTTTGGTAACACGCCCTGTCAGGAAACAGCCAGAGAGAGAGAGAGAGAAAGCAAGCAAATGAGACATACTCAGAAAGAATGACCCAATAAATACAAGCTGTCACTATAATTTACTCTCCTGTAAATATGATTAGGAAGTTATTATGGAGTTTAAAAGCTCTGGAAGTGATGGCAGAAAAATACTAAAATAAAAAATAAGGTAACTAAAAATCTGGAATGAGTCTATTTAAAAACAGGAGTTGTTTTTTTTTAAGGGTGAGCACACTACCAGTGAGACTGCCAACCCTTTCCCTAAAAAGTGAC
This sequence comes from Imantodes cenchoa, assembly GCA_027560375.1. Lineage (NCBI taxonomy): Eukaryota > Metazoa > Chordata > Lepidosauria > Squamata > Dipsadidae > Imantodes > Imantodes cenchoa. The sequence continues at coordinate 473,254 of JANHGD010003621.1, read as the reverse complement.
CACGTGTCCCAAACTCAAACACACACATACACACACACACAGCTTCTGAGCTAGAAAGAGGGAGAAGGAAGAGATAGGCAGGGGAGGCAGGGAGGCAAGACTGAGGGAGGAAAACAATGAATGCGATGGTTCCAAGGGACCCCACTTACCTATCTCCAGTACAATAAAGACGACATTTAAATTTTTCAGTCCGGGCTTAATATCTTTTATGAAGAGGTATGTTTCGTTTGCCATGCTCATGCTACTTGCTCAGGAGGAAGACACGGGCGTTGCGGGGACAGAATGAGTAGGACAAACCATCCCCTCCCAGCGGACCACCGGGTAGCAGAGGGCAGCCAGGGATCGGGATGTGAGTTTGACCAGCTTTTCCAAAAAAATTAAAGGCAATTATATGTACAGCTGGAGGTGGCAAGGGGAGAAGGCGGGTTTTTTTTAAGAGACAAGAAGGCGCTCAAACTGGTTTAACTCTTAATCGGGGGGAACCCCTGATCGCAGATAAATCTAAAGGGGGGTTGGGGGGTTAGAAGCCTGAGCTCTGCGATTAATACAGGCACGGAGTTTGGCCGGCTTCAGCTGCGATTTCCGCCCCTGCCGGTGGAAGGGAAAAACCAGCCCAGCATTCTTCTCTCCTCCCTGCTTCTCGCAGCGCGCTTAGCTCCGCCGAAAAACGAGGGAGAAAAGAAAGCGGAGCGCTTTCTCTCGTTCCTTGTTATTTTACAACCACTAAGGCGCTTTGCTGCTCCTCGTACTCCCTTACCACCTAGCGAGCACACCAACCCCAGGAAAGTAAGCGCAGTAAACTTCACTGCACAACCCCAGCTCCTTTCGCAAACTCCCCCTCTATGGAAGGCGAGCATGTGCCGCATCGCGCTTTTATACCCGAGCGGATCGGTCCATTTGCTCCTCGTGAGGGGAAGGGAGACAAAGAGTGTGAAGGACGGCACAAGGAAAGCAGAGAAGGGAGACTCTGACTGCCGGACAAACGGGCGGCTGCGGAGTCTTTTCAACCTCGCGTCGTTATGTTATCCGCGTTGTGACAAACCGGCGCTGGAGATATAAAAAAGCAGGACGGGGCCCACCCATGCGAAATGGTACCGTCCGATGGACGCGGAATGGAACTGAATGTGACAAAGTGCCTCGTGAAAGAAGCCGATTGGTCGGGGGAGATTCTTTTGTCCTCTGACCTAGAATATTTACTCCGGCTCGTCGCCGTCCACACCTTCTTTTCCTTCGGCCCCTTTCAAGGGGCGAGCCGAAGCTTGCTTCACCCGAGGACAATGCTCTGCTCCCATCGGGAGCTTCCCGGAATGGCGGTCTCTGGCTTTTCACATGCTGCTGATTCCTTCTCTGACTTCCCCATTTTCGAAAGGAGGGTGCCGGCCAGCCTGTACGCACCGGGATTAGACACACACACCCCGTTTGTCGTGTACAGTAAAATGTGTTTTCCCTCCCAAAGCTTAGATAACATTTGAAACGGAGCAGAGTAAGCCGCAAAATCCATGTGTTTCGTGTCTAGGATAAAGTTTCAACGCTGGAGATAACCGAGAATCTTAAAAGGGGCTGTAATTGGCCGTGGCGTCTTAACGCTTGAAAACTGCACTTTTTTTTTTTCAGGCGTAAAAAGAATATTTGAAAGCCAACCCACGCGTTATTTTCAAGATCAGTGATCCCCGACCTGATTGATGGGCTTGTTTCTCGGTAGCTGTGGGTAAATAGGGTACAATTTAGATCAGCGGATCCCTACTTGGAAAAAAAGGCGTATGTGGCGTACACAGTCGAGCATATCATTATTCAATTTTTTAAGTGCCTCATAAAATAACGTTTCTCCTGGGTTAACACCTGGAGAAATTACAGTTGCGGGTATCAAGAGTTTATTGAATGTGTAACTTATAATAAAAGACTTCAGGATAGTATATAATTTTATAAAATTTATCTGAAACCAAATTGCTGTATACTTGCATTTCCTGTGGGGTTTTTTTCCTCATTCTGTTTACCTGTATGCAATCTTGAGCATGTATAATCTGCTGATATCAGCAGAAATGTCTGAAAACCCTTACATAGTTCACTGAGAAGGCATTGTTGTATAAAGATAACCACTTCCCTTATAAGCCCGATTGGATTCAATGCAATTCTTTCTACAGAACTGAATAGAAAATTCCATAGTTAATCCTGACAGAACAAACACCTATCTAGCTAATCTACTCTATAGTTCATACAATTTGGGATAAGTTTCCCTTTTCTTTAAAACAAAATGTTTTTGTTTTAGATTTCAAGAGGTACAAGAAGCAACAAAAATAAATCTTGATAGAAATACGGTCACCTCTTTATTTTGCATAATTTTATTTTGCCTCAGCGGGATGAATTTCATCCAAGAATACTGTAAAAAAACAAAAAACCTCTACCTAATCTAGGATTGTCACACCCAAAAAGGACAGCTTGGAAGTGATAAAGAAGCAGGTACTTCTTTAGGTATTTGTTATAGGATCAAGACCAAAAGGCGGACAAGTCTTTTGTTCAGTCTGAGGAAAGACTCTGGTCAGTTCAGAGACTGGCCTGGACTAGATTACAGGTAGTCCTCATGTCCACAAGTGAGTCCAAAATTTCTGTTACTAAGCGAGACAGCAATTTTGCCCCAATTTACCACCTTTCTTGCTACAGTTGTTAAATTAATCACTGCAGCTGTTAAGTTAGTAACCCAGTTGTTAAGTGAATCTGGCTTCCCCATTGACTTTGCTTGTCAGAAGATCACATAAAATTATCACATGGTCCCAGGACACTGCAACCATCATAAATAGGAGTCAGTTGCCAAGGATCTGAATTTTGATCATATGATCGTGGGGATGCGGTTGTAAATGTGAAAAATGGTCGTAAGTCACTTCAGTGCCGTTGTACCTTTGAACGGTGACTAAATGAACTGTTCTAAGTCAAGGACTATCTGTACAATGTCACATGATACAAATTGGCATCAATTTTTAAAAGAGTGGAGTCTAATAAGGGAATACAACAACAAGGAACAGACAGATGGGTATAAGACAAAGGCCT
>JANHGD010003621.1:376603-389300 GCA_027560375.1 Imantodes cenchoa | reverse complement strand
GGGGGAGCTCATTCCAGAGGGTAATTGCCCCCACAGAGAAGGTTCTCCCCCTGGGGGTTGCCAGCCGGCATTGCTTGACTGACGGCACCCGGAGGAGGCCCTCTCTGTGAGAGTGTACTGGTCGGTGGGAGGCTGTTCCTGATAGTATATATAAGTCAAGACTCTAAAAAAGCATTAAAATTAGTTTTGTGCTATACTCCCTGAGTATTCTTAAAGAATAGTCTTGAACTAATCTAAAATAATTGCATAGGCATGTGTTCAATATGCTTCCCTTTCTTATTCCATGCTCTCCAGTCTGGAATATGTCACTATTGTGCAACACCGATCAAAGGAGATGGCATGATTTAACTATATGCTTCATGGTAGTAAGATATTTAAAGTTGGCAATACATAAACCATACTTAAACAGCCATAGAAGACAAACTGTATTTTCTGGATTATAAATCCATGCAGTTTAATTTACTAAAACAGAGATTCTAAAACTGTGGAGAGATACTATGATTGTCTTACATTCTCTTTTCAATAGTTAATCATGTAGTAGGATTCTTTTAAGTACAGGAAGAAGACCAGCAATATCTGGCTTCTTTCAAAGATCCACTGCTTGCCTCAATTCAAACATGTTTTAGTACATTGTCAAATTGTCCTAGAATACCCAGTTTTTCTAAATTCTAAAAAATCTACTGCTGCAAGTTAAGATTGTAAAGACATTTCAATGCACTTTTTCCTCATTAGCATTAGGTGGTCTTGGAACCCGCTCTCTAATTTTAGATTATATGAAATTAAATTTTCACAACAAGAAGACAATATAAAGAAAACAGTTAAATAGATAAAACCTCTATTTTTACATTCTTTCTGAAAAAGAGTGCCAAATAAATTATTTTAAATCTTCTGATAAAGGTGTATATATCTCAAAAAGGGAGGGAGTTTTTTGTGTTGTTTTTGCATCCTCTCTCTCCCCCAATCACAATTATTTTTTTGGAGTCTCAGATAGGAGCTATTTATTTGTTAGAAACACAGAAACTGTTAATGCTGCTAAACTAAACTGAGTGTTCTTGAATAACTGCCAGATGTGTTTTCCATTCCATTCCTCAATCTGTGTCAATTTCCCATGCACTTAATTGAAACAGATCCAAATTCCTTCAGTGCAAAGCCTTAGGTCAATAAACACTTTGCACATCTTGAGAGTGTTTCTAAGGAAATGACTATTTCACCTCACAAACCCCTGAGATTTGTCTGCCTTTAATCTTCATCTTCAGGAGGACAGATGCTCAGTTTAAATGACTCCATCAGAACAGAATAGATTACATTTTGATCGTACTAATTTTTTGTAATGTCATCAATCAAGTCCTGTCTGATAGCTAGCATCACCAAAACACATATTATATTACCTGTGCAATATTCTGGATGTTCACATCTATGCTTCCAGGATAACCTCATGCTTTGCTACTTCTTGGATCTCAACAAACCTTTTGCCAACCTTTATAATTTTCATTTGTGCCTTTTGGATTGTTAATTTTGTTTCAAAGCTAATCCTTATGATTCATTAACAGCTGTCAGTATAATGGAACACCTCTTATCTTATAAGACTGGCAAGGAACAACTTTTCCAAAAGTTAATAAAGGCAAATAGAGGAAGCTACTTATGGCAGGACTGAAAAGTTACACAGGAAACAAATATATACCTCTCGTATATATTCTTCTTGCTCCTCCTTTAGAGTAAGCTCAATGAAGATCTGCTGCAGTTTCTCATTGCAGTAGTTAATAATAAACTGTTCAAAACTGTTATCCTATCCAATAAAAGAAAAAAGTGTCATTAATCACACTTGGAAGGGTTATAAATCAAAAGAGTTATAGACTGCAAGCCATTTTTACAATTTGCTATCTCATGATAATCATATCGTATCAATATATCATTCTGTAAATTACCTAATGGACTTCAGTCACACATATAATCACTTTTTTTGGGTACTGGTAATACTACAACTAAAGATTTAAGGGATTTTTTTAAACTTTTCTTAAGAAACCAATTTCTCTTAAGACCAGTACAAGCAACATACTGTAAAAGAACTAAAAAATGCACAGCAGAGGACATAATAAATAAATAACTATAAATATGATGATAGATAGATAGATAGATAGATAGATAGATAGATAGATAGATAGACAGACAGACAGACAGACAGACAGACAGACAGACAGACAGACAGACAGACATCTCAAATACAGAACTCTGGGTGGCATGCAATTAAAAACATCTAAAAAAAATATAAGAATTATATATAAAAACAATATAAAAACATTAACAACACAGTCAGTAGCTGAGCTATAACAAGAACCTCCAACAGTAATTAATACTGGACAGGTTCTTCTGCACACCCAATCTCCAAGCACAATGGCAACACCAAATCTTTACAGTCTTACAAAAACACAGTGTAATCTTTTTATTAAGGAACATAATTGCTGTTCCTTTAGATGACAGCTGGGGTCAAATTAATTCTATTGTTAACGCAGTTCATAGAAGAACTGTAACAAAGAAGAAAACGGAAGCATACATTTATATTCCAAAGAAGATGGATACATCTCAAAAATATGGATCCCTATTCCATTCAACCAATAATAATGGAAGGCTATGGTTACCAATATATTTTAAACTGCATATCATTCTAAATTTATAAAGGTATATACACTGCTATCACTAACTACTGAGCTTTTACAATGTTTCATTGTAATGTTTTTGCTGTTCCTGAATAACTCAATAAAGAAATTTGAGTCTTAAAACTTACTAATAGGTATCTTTAAATTGTTCTCACAATACTACCACCATTACTTGAATTATTATTACACATATCTTAAACACATCTCATATGGTGTCTCCTGTTATTACTATTCATCCTAACCTTTACTGAATATCAGTATATGGATATTGAATTAACTAAAGAATTATTTTGAATTTATTATTGTTATTTCTATTTGTTCTATTTAACTACAGTGTCCAACAAATAAACCTTCCTTTTTATGATCCTGTATTCCCTACTCAGGGTACAGTATTATATATATTTAAAGTATCATCGGATTTTTTCATTGCTTTCATTTAAATAAAAAGGGGATGTAAAGTGATTGGATAAGAATCATATAGCCCTGCAACTCTAAATAGGTAATAGCATTCAGCAAGGAACAGCCAATGTTTAAAAAAAAGAAAGAAACAAAGAAACATGAAAGCATTCACATTACAGCAATGAACTACAACTAATTATTTCTAACATAAGGAACCTACAGGGAATCTAATTAACTCGGCATCATCCTACTGAGAATAGCAAGGTACATTGTTTCTTCAAGCTAAGTATTTCCTTAATTTTAAGAGGAAACTACAGGTAGTTCTTGAGTTATGATGGAAATTAGGACTAGAATTTCCATTGCTGTGAAGCAGTTGTAAAATTGACATTTCATATCTAATACATTGTCTTATTCAAGATTTTCAAAAGAAAACCCCCCAGCAAATTTGTTAGCATTCTATAATTTTGCTAACTTCTTGTTAAAAAACTAGCACTTTACAACTATTGTATGTATACAAGGAGTCCTCGCCTAGCAACCATACATTCAATGACTTTTTAAAGTTACAATGGTGCTGAATGAGGAGACTTATGATTGGTCCTCAAATGCGCAGCTATTGTGCTATCCTCGTGGTCACATGATTGCCATTTGTGACCTTCACTGCTGGTTTCCAACAAGCAAAGTCAATGGGGAAGCCAGCAGGAAGTAGCAACTTGCAGTCCCATGATGTCACACTTAATGATCTTGCATGACTTATTTAACAACCACAACCAGAATTTCCGCTGTAAGTAAGTAGATGTAATGGTATGTGAAAATAACCTAGTAGGATGAGGGGAAGAGACCCTCCCTAGGAACTGATCAGACAAGGAGGAGCCTGCAGTTGCTTAGTGGACAGAGAAAGAAACTTAGGAAAGACCGATCCTAAAGGATCAGGCAGGCAATGGGAGATTTCAAATTTATAAAATTCTGTTCTTACAATAAAGCAGAATTAGCTTATCTGGTCATCTTTTCTATTTGGCTTACCTGGGAGGGCTGACAACATGGTCATGGATATATTATTTTTTTGCTTTGTGCACACATTGGTTAGCAACAGAGTTGCCAGTCCCTGTTATGGTCATTAATTGAGAACTATCTATATTTTTAGAGATAGTTTTACAGATTAATTAAAAATAATAATCCAGCAACTTTGTTCATGAAATTTTAGGAACAGAGACAGTTTTTCTTTTATTAAACTTTTTTAAACCTAAAACTATATTTTAAAGTCATGTTTCTTCACTCTAAATTTTAAAAATTGATTTCAAAAATCAATACTCTATATTTTCAGGTCTGTAATTATTATTTTATATTTTATCAAGTATAAGTGCATGTCTAATCATGTAAATCATTAATGTAATAATCCTACATTAGTTGTAGATATACTTCTTAGAAAAGCATTGCAGCTCTGAATTTAGCATGCTCTCAGTAACCATCTTACATTTCTCCTAGTATCCTTAAGTTAAAAAAGTATAATCTGTTCTAAATATACAGATCTTTTTTCAGCCATAAAAGTCACATTATTCTTATTTGTACAAAGTTTTATCCAGGAGTGGCTTCTAAGAAACATGATGTGTGCAACAGATACCTAAACCTACCTGAAGAATTATTATTGAAGAGACTGAGAGATTCTTCAATTAAAAAAATAAAACAATTTGCCAATTAATTATTTATGTGTTTCAAAATATCTTGGCAATAATTAATCTCTCTTTCCCCCTCCCCCCAAGGAGTAAATATGAACAAAGGGGCATGACTTATAATGCAAACAAGCTTCAATATATAACTTAAATCTACAGTATTTAAAATCAGTTTTTTCCATATAAACAAAATTACTAGCAACACTTTTTCTTTGCCATTAAAAAAAATATTAATCTGAATGTATAACTGATCCAAATAATGTTTTTCATTCCAGACAGTTTAACCAGTCATGATTTACTGAGACTTCTTCCCCTATGTTAATTAATTCTTGACCTATTGTATGCTTAGTTCAAAACTTTTTTAGAAGATGAAGAGTTCAAACAAGTAACTACATTCTATTTTGCTAATAAATTAGTTTGGAGTAAAGAAAATACCTCAAAAATTTCAAAGCCATAGATGTCCAAAACCCCCATTACTTTCTTCTTTACTTTGGACTGTGCCTGTAGAAAAAGTTATTATTTTCATGATTAAAAATAGATGACAGCAAGATAGATAAATAAAAAGTAGTGTAAATTTAAAAAATGTCATATGGCACACATCAGAGTTCCCCAACCTTTCTGGAGTAGGGGTGAGGTGGAGGGTAAAGAGGGGATGATTTTGTGGGAGGGGCAGGTACATGTGCGAAAACACCCATGATGTTCATGGCAACACAAGCGCGAGTGAGGCCATAAGTGCCCGCAACGAGGCTTGTGTGAAGCCGCAAGCACCCACAACATTGGAATGGGGCCGCAAGCACCTGCAGCGACACTTGCAACAGTGGGGCTGTGTGCACGTACAGATGCATGCACACCAGCCGACCACTCACGCAGCCCAGTGGTGATTAGGCCATGGCTCAGTAGTGGGCCATGGTCCACAGGTTGGAGACCCCGGTATACATATTGCTTATATGCAAAAACAGCTAACCATTTATTTTATGTGCTGTCATTGAAATGTTATTGCATTTGATGAACTATACCTTAATGCTTTCATTGATTCTGGTAACAAGCCAACAAAACAGTCTACTGTAAAGATTCTTTGCCAGAGCATCCCGAGCATAATAAGCCTAGTCAAAAGAAAGAAAAGAATCAAAAACATTTAAGATAGATTAAAATATTTTCTGGTGTTGGCACAGTATAAGTAGCAAGAATCAATAGCCACTCATGGTCTTGAGATGTGTTTTAGGAAAAGTCTTTTAAAAAAATACTAGCCTAAGCTTTTTTGCAGCACCAGTTACTGAAAGGGGTGGGGTGGGAGAAGAACTCACTACTGTAATAATCTGGCATTACCTGAGCTACATTTAAAGTTGTAGATACTTTCTCCTGCTTGGCTTCAACAGTGCGGAAGCTAAAAGCTCTTTCCAGAACTGACTGATCAATGCCTGTCAACTCGCATATTTCTTTAAGCTCTGTGGAAAAGAAGAATCATAACTTGAAGCATACAGAATTTGGGGTGAGTTTTATTGTATTTTCAAAAATATTTATTCACTAGAACAGTATTTTCGTCTAGCAACTGGCTAGGCAAAACAGCTTCATCTGCCTTATTCTTTATTTCCTTATTTTGACTCTGCAAACAACTGCATAGAAATAGTCAGCATGCATTCAAATTTGCAGAATGATGTTGTATTTAACTTTCTACCATGTAGAGGGTGTGGCGCCTTCTTTTACCTAGTGATTCACTGAAACATACAATTTGACAAAGGATGCTTGGCTTTGCACACAAATGTAGCTTTTACTGATTTCCTTTCTAAAATCTATTTTTAAATATGTGCCATGCCATCTAAAATTATCTGTAGCTTTTTAAAATACAAAAACTGCCCACTTTAGCTACTTTCTACCTACCAAGGAAACTGCTTTGCCAAAGGATGAAAATACTTTTGAGTGAAAATTGAACATTATATTTTTAACAAACATGCTAAATTTACTGTTGCTTCATCCCAACACATCTAGATAGAGGACAAGATGCAAATTAAAAACCCCAAGGATCTGAAAGAGTCTAATGCGAATGTTTCATTCCACCCCTTATTCCATTTTAAGACATTATTATTAAATTCAAACTCTATGACTACAATGTTATCTAGCCATTGTTTATCCAACCTATTTTTCTTTCATTCTTGAGTGAATATAGTGCAGTATTTCAGGGCTTTTGTAGTGTTTTCAATATCAGATACTATTGAAGTCCACTAAATAGTTAAAATTAAGTCAGTAATTTTAAAACTAAAGTGGGAAAAGATTAATGCAGTATAAGAGAATGTGGTTTTTGTTTTGTATATGCTTATCTTCTACAGACTAAATACAAACCAGAAGACCTTCAATGAACTTGGAACAGTAGTACGTAAGAATTTTTTTTAAAAAAATCTTGTCTGATGAAGAATTCTGAACAATTTCAAACTGACAGAAAAATACCTAGTATACTAATAAATAAGGATTCTGTAATAAAAGTTCTGTCATTGACCTTGAAATTAATGCATTTAGAAACAAGCCCAAAAAATAGGTAGTACTGTAAACCAATGGAGAGAAGATAAATGTTACTCAATTAAACTCTATTATTTGAATTACCATTTTTATCTTTGATTTTACTTTCATCTAATCCATTCACACGAGATTCTGGTTTAAATTCAATGTTTCCCAGTTTTAAAACAGCAGCAACTACTTCAAATACTGACTGGATCTCGTGGTCCATAAATCCCACGATCTGCATGGCATTCTAGAAGATGGAAATCGTGTTTATTACATTTTCACCTTTTCCTCCTTTCTGGTAATTGTTTCCCACTGCACCCAATTTATTTTATTTTCAGAGCCAACTAAGTAGTATCTATTTACTTTTCTATATCACTTTCATTAACAAAAGCATACAGTGAAAAGTTTTAGAAGAACAATACAAAACAAAATCAACAAGATAAACATTAAAGCAGAAAGATAAAGTAAAAACAATGGTAATTTAAAAATCATGGCAGTATTAGCACATTATGAAAAAGTTTTAAAGAATTAAAAACACCTTTGTCTGGCTGTGAAAAAAACCAGTAAGAGTGATGCTTGGTAGACCTTACAGAACAGAATGTACTAAAATAAGGGGGTTAATACTGGAAAGTCTTGCTTTCCAGGGGGCAGCTTCAGCATTGGAAGACAAGTGGAACAAGGCGTTATAGCAAGGGTGTCAAACTGGCGGCATGGGGGGGAGGCTCCACGCAAAGGTCACACCCACCCCACTTCTGTGAAAGAGAAAAAGGCAACGTGACGTGACAAGTTTGACACCTGTGCATTAGAGTATAAATAGGAACAAAAACAAGGAGGTGTATGGATTACAGCAGTGGTCCCCAACCACCGGGCCGCGGACCGGTACCAGTCCGTGGAGCAGTTCATACCGGGCCGCGGCCACTGGGAGCTACCATCTTTTTTTACCTTTTTTTCCTTCTGTGCATGCGCAGAAGCGTCCTCTCACGAGATGATTCTCGCCCGCGCGAGATTTTGGCGTTTGTTTCTGCACATGCGCAGAAGCAAAAAAACCTGCCGAAATCGCGCGCGCGCGCGTCCTCTCATGAGAGGACTGTCGCCCACATGACATCACTGGTCCGGGACTCTCGCCCGCGTGACATCACCGGTCCGCGGAGGGAAAAAGGTTGGGGACCACTGGATTACAGGAGGTTTTTTTAATTCACACAAGATTTTATTTAAAGAGCTAAGATTCAAATTTATATCTCTCAGCTGGCCCAAATGGCTCTCATACTAGAAATAATTTTTAATTTACTATTAAATGTTTTAATTACCATTTGGTTTCTTTTTTTAAAATGTGAATATATTTATAAGTGTAGAACCCCTCTACATAAATTAAATCAAAAATAAACACATTTTAAATAGAAAAATCATTAAGAATAGTCAAACATTTCTAATAATTGTAACATCTATTACAAACTAACTACTCATAGCTGATGTTAATTTTCATTTAGGATCTGAATAAAATATATGAAAGTAGGGAAATTTTAAAATGCAGCATTGACAAACCATTCTCATGGTTTTATGTTCCTGATCCATGGCATTTCAACACAATCAGGCTATTAAGAAGGAGATTATTTATTCACTTATTATTTATAAGTGACTTATGACCATTTTTCATACTTACAACTGTTGCAGCATCCCCATAGTCATATGATTAAAATTCAGAAGCTTGGCAACCGACTCATATTTATGACCATTGCACTGTCCCAGGATCACCACTTAGAGAGGGCTGTAAAGCACTATGAAGCGGTGTATAAATATAAGTGCTATTGCTATGTGATTGTTTGCAACCTTCTGACAAGCAAAGTCAATGAGGAAGCCAGATTCACTTTACAATTTAACACCTGCAGTAATTCACTTAACAACTGTGGTGAGAAAAGTCGTAAAATGATGCCAAACACACTTAACAAAAACATACTTAACAAATGTCTCACTAAACAACAGAAATTGTGGGCTCAATTGTGGTCATAAGTCAAGGATTATCTGTATTTATAAAAAACAATAAAAGCAGGATATAAATAATTTTATACTTCAAACTGAAATTGAACCCAATACTGAATATAGCAGAAGGGCATGAATCCTTACCTTAACTGTTCTGAAGTTTGAAGCATCATCTACTCCATTTACCTTTGCAGAGCCCAGACCCAAGTAATTATATTGACTGAAGTCCATCTCCAACTTAAGTTTTTCTGTTAAAATAAAATATGTATATCTTTTTACTAGCAAATTCACATTCTTATTTAGCAGCAATGACACACAATATCAAAATTAGTTACGCCAGCTTGAAATAAATAACCTAGTTCCATATGCAGTTGTAACTTCAATATTCTCCAAAATTGTACTTACTGAGAAAATCTTCTGATCCTCCAGACAGAATTTGATAGAAAATATGGAAATTTCTTTCACCTCTGGGCTGTTTAACAACACGGGACTTTTCCAAGAGATCTAAAATTATAGTTAAATAATTATTTATCCTTTGTTTAGTTTCTTTTTTTTTCCAAAAAAAGAAAAGAATCACCCTTACAACTCTAGTAGTACATTAAGAAACGCAGCTAATATCTGGAACAGAGACTGAACAGACACACACTAACTTATAATATCTAATTAAGGTAATGGATATTTTGGTTACATATGTGACGTCCTGCCTTTTTCTAAGAAACACATTAAAAAGCTCCCCATTCCACTGCTACAATAATCACATCATTCCTGTGAGTTTGATTAGGCTGATAGTGTCTTAATTTCTTAATGTCACTCTAGTGAATTCCATGACACAGCAGGGAAATTTAATTTAGGGAAATTTAATTTACATACCAAACTAACTTGGCATTGTAAACTAGACTTTCCCATTCAATTGTGGTTAATCAAACAAATCAAGGAGGTATCAGATTCGAAGACCGCTTTAGCGATTGAATGTTGTCCATAGTTCAAAAGGAGAGTGACAAACAAGGAAATCAGATTAAGGTTACCAAGTTAATGAAGTGTTTGATAGCCAAGCCCTATGAAGAACGGTTACAAAACTGGATTTATTTAGTGTACACAAAATACAACGAAGAGGAGAGAGTAGGACCAGAATCAGTAGGTCAAAACTATAAGAAGGCCGGAGATATCCATCAAGGTGGATTTCTTGACTACTTTGTCAGGTTTCCAAATGATGTAGTAAGTTCTGCTCTAAATGTCTTCAAATAAGAAACTAGATGTTCGTGCGCCACAAATGGTCTCATGAATCCTACACTGAGTAAGCGTACCTCTATAAATCCTTTCAGCTCTCTGTTGATAAGGGGAGATATTTAATCTAGTAATATTTAGAATATCCAAATTCTCTACCAGCACTGTGAATAAATATACAGTGATCAAAACCTGCTCCAAGTATTCTATGGCATTCCTCTATTTCAGAATAGAATTTGCCAGAATATATCTGGTTTTCATTCTGCATTTAAAGAATTACTTTAGATTATTTGGGAAAGCATTCAGCACTAATTAAAATGAATACAGCAATATGTTATCCAAATAAGCTTAGGGCCATACAAATCTACTGTATATACCATTTGTGTCTTTTAAATTTAAATTTACTAAATCCTAACCTAACCCTTAAAAAAAAGTTTGCCCTCACAATTTACATATCACACAAGGAGTGTGTCTCCATCAAGCTAGTGCTTTACTAACATTCAGAACAAACAAAAGAACAATGAAGCGTATTAATATTACAGTAAGTTACCAGCAGTGTTTTGTGTCATGTCACCTGCTCCAATTAGCAAAGCATACACAAGCTTTTCTACAAAGGAGGATACTTGGAATGAAAGCAACTCTTGTTCTATGTAGCAAAACAAGGAAGTCATTGAAAAAATGCTATTTGGTAACCTAAAATTAAGACACTTTCGGATGTGCCCCTTCATGTGTCAAGACCTATCTTAAGAGATTGTATGGATTTCTCAGACTATTTTAAATCTTAGGGTTCACTGATCAAACCACCATGCAACGTTTGAGTACGGTATTTTTATACTGCATTTTGACATAAGCATCTTCTCTCTCTCTCTCTCTCTCACACACACACAGAAACAAACGAAAGGAAATAATAAAAGGTTGGAATATAACAATAAACATAATAGCCCTCTCATAATTGTGGCTGTCAGCTTGCTCTTCCATAGAATGTTTCATATAGGTAGAACATATAAATTCAGTATCATTCAAGTTTCAGCTATTCCAGCAGCTCACCACCTTTGCTTCTGCCTGCTATTTCACATTCTCAGAAATCTAAAAAATAGCCATCATAACAGTGAAAACAATCAGTCACGGTTCCTGGCAAAATGATTATTTCTATGATTTAAAGAAGGTTTTTGTGACTTACACATCCTATAAAACCAAGTAATGACTTCCACATATCTTAAAGCAGCAGTTCTCAACCCTTTGGGGGTCGAACAACACTTTCACAGGGGTCGCCTAAAACCATCAGAAAACACATATTTCCGATGGTCTTAGGAACCGAGAAACCACTCCTCTATCAGTCTCCAGGTGGGTCCACCCACATGCATCTAGACTACTGCAAAAAAAAATGTACAATGGGAATTTCTGAGCATGCGCAAAGCCAAATTTCTGGCACTGCGCATGCGTCACCATCTTGTTTTCAGCTTTTTTTTCTTTTCTTTTTTGCAATTTTTAAAAACATTTGCTGGCACTATGTTACGCAACGCAGGAGGAAGCGAGCCAGCAGTGAGGTAAGTTAGAACCCACCCCTGAGGTTCCTAATAATTTTATTATTTTATGGTTGGGGTCACCACAACATGAGGAACTGTATTAAAGGATCGCGGCATTAGGAAGGTTGAGAACCACTGTCTTAAAGCATGCCAAAACGCTTGATAGACAGATAAGCTATAACAGACAAGGTGGAGAAGAGTTATGGATCTCTACTTCATTTGCCTGAGTATTTTATTTAAAATTGTCCTGTCTTAAGGGGCTATGATTTAGAAACAATGCTTTTGTTAATCCCGGCTCAAAGTGCAGTTAGCTTTTTGGCAGTCATAATATTCAGTTGATAATCAACTATTATTGCAAGGCTTATTTTTTTATAGTAATTATTACCAAACCCGGTTATTTCCCATTCTGAACCTGTGCAATTTTAAGCTATATTTATTACATGTATAACTTTGCACTTAACCTTTAACTTACTCTCAGCTCATTCCTCTGTTCCATCAAGATCAATTTGAATTATTTTAGTCTTAACAGAATAACAGAGTTGGAAAGGAACTTGGAGGTCACAATTTCTGGAAGCAAGTCTTTCCAGTGATTCATTGTTCTCACTGTCAGGAAATTTCTCCTTAGTTCTAGGTTGCTTCTCTTCCTGATTAATTCCCATCCATTACTTCTTTTCCTTTTCAAGGTTGACTCAGCCTTCCATCCTTCCGAGGTGAGTAAAATGAGGACCCAGATTGTTGGGGGCAATATGCTGAT
>JANHGD010003621.1:366087-376503 GCA_027560375.1 Imantodes cenchoa | reverse complement strand
TGTTGGGGGCAATATGCTGATTCTGTAAACCGCTTAGAGAGGGCTGTAAAGCACTATGAAGCTGTATATAAGTCTAATTGCTATTGCTAATTGCTATTGCTATTCCTGCCTTCAGGTGCTTTAGAGAATAGGTTGACCCCCTCTTGTTTGTGGCAACACTGGTTCCATCTTCTAGAAAACTATCTCACCTAATTACATAATCTGCAAATCTTGCCATTCCCTTAACCTCTTCAAGTGAGCCGTCAAATTAAAAATCCTCAGACATACAAAGACCAGGACTTAACTTGTAGCAGCATATCCCCCTCCAATCTGTTGAGGCACTCTTAATGATTGTTCTACATAATTTAAGGCAGTCTCATATCTACTCTACTCATGCCATCCAGCTACTCTTAAATATCTTGCCATTACTAACGCCACTCTAATAAAAAACTTCATTAAAATCAACATATATCCTGCCTACAGTATTCTTTCAAGTTGTTCCATTAAAAATAAGAATAATTGACAATCCCCTGTTGAACATTGTTTTCAAGATTCTTACAGTTAAATAACTTTATGCTCTTTTTTTAAAGACAGAGACAATATTTGCTTTGCTCTAATACAGTGTATTTCAACCTTAGTTATTTTCAGATGTGGGGACTTCAACTTAACAAATTCCCCAGCCAGAAAGTTATTTTGGGGGATTCTGGGGGCTGAAGTCATATATCTGAAAATTGCCACAGTATAGATATACAGGTAGTCCTCGACTTACAACCCTAATTGGGACTAGAATTGCTGTTGTTATGCAAGGTAGCTGTTAAGTGAGTCACGCTCAATTTTACAACTTTTTGTGCCTCAGGTGTAAAGGAAATCATTGCAGTTATTAAGTGAATCTTGTGGTTGCTAAACTAATCCAGCTTCTCTCATTAACTTTGCTTGTCAGAAGCCAACTGGCAAGGAAATGAATGGTGATCACACGACTCCAGGACGCTATAACCATGACAAATAGATGCCAGTAAGCACTGAAATTTTGACCACATGACAGTGAGGATGCTGTGGTGATTTTAAGTGCAAGGAGAGGGTTTTTTTCAGCACTCTTGTAACTTCAGACAATCACTAAACATAGGTTGTAAGTTGAGGAAAACCTGTAGCTAACTAGCAAAATGCTATTTGTGACGTTGAGAGATTAACAATGAATTATGGACAAAAAGAATCACACTGTCAATGGTTATATTGCAGATTCAATGTTAGGGATAGAAGAACTCTCATTTTCTTTGTTAGCAAACTCCCCTCCCCCTCCGCCTGCCACAGGTACATATTAACACTGCTAAATACAGCTGTCTACTTACCATCATAGGAGAGAATTTTAAAAGTATTTATGGGCACAAAGAGTATGCACATAAGAATACCAGCAGGATCAGTTTAAAGCTGACCCTAGTTCAGTGATAAGAACTGAAAAGAAAATGTCCACTCTCAAATAATTAAACAGAAGCTACAGAACTAAACCACTCTTAGCAATAGACATAGGTCTGTTGTCATGTATCTCATACACACAAAAGTGAACATTCCCAGTGCTGCTTTCAGAGAAAATTACCAGAGGGCATAAAGTAGAAGTAGAAAACTAGATAACCAGTCCATGTGACTGCAATGTCCTTGCTTATTTGATCAAAGGTTAGATCA
The DNA here is from genome assembly GCA_027560375.1 of Imantodes cenchoa. Classification (NCBI taxonomy): domain Eukaryota; kingdom Metazoa; phylum Chordata; class Lepidosauria; order Squamata; family Dipsadidae; genus Imantodes; species Imantodes cenchoa. The sequence goes on along the minus strand of JANHGD010003621.1, from coordinate 374,847 downwards.
GGCCTATCTGGTGAACACTTAAATATGTCACCCTGAGAAAATAAGAAACAAACAACCCAAAATGTTTACTCAGATTGTAGCAGCAGCAAAGAAACTAAATATGTTCAAATACTAGCTAATATACACCTTTTTTTTCCAGTCATCAACAGACGTTTATGGCACTTTCACTATGCTGCTTTAATCCTATAGGTACCTGAGAGAAAATAGTGGTATTAATTTGAAAACTACAAGCAAAATAAGGCACAGAGTTAGGATTCTTGATTGGCTTTGATGTGTCATTAATTACAAGTAGTTTAATTTACAAAAAATTGGGGCAGTGGAGCAATCTATTTTGTCACACAAAAATGTTTGATATTGCCTAATATTGTACTTTATTTACTACCCCATAGAGTACTATCTATATCGGGGGCTCCCAAGCCCCGGTCCGCAACCCGATGCTGGGCTGCATCCCATTCAGAACCGGGCCATGGAAGTGGTGGGTGAGTGCGCGAATGGATGTGCAAAGTTGCATTTATGAAAGCAGCGCACATGCATGTGTGAAACCATCCTCTTTCCCCATCCCCACCGGTCCATTGAGCCGGAAAGGTTGGGAACAGCTGATCTACATCATGGGTATCTATCCTTTTGGTTTGCCTGGGCTATACTGAGTGAAGAGGAACGGTCTTGGGCCACATATAAAATATATAATATAGTTAATGTATATAAATCACATAATGTGAAAAGTTTACAATCTTGTGGGGCCACATTACAAGCTGCCCATGGCCGCCTGTGGGTTGGACATTACTGATCTACATGAAGGCTACATCTACAAACATTTTGCAAATGAGCTGTGCCAAGAGACTTTTTCAAGTCCACTATTTTTTATAGTTCAACTATCTTTATGTTCAAAAGCAATACCAGTTAAATTAACATTTGGAAAAAATAAAGAATGATGTTACATCACAAGCAAAAAATAAACACCAGTTGCATGATATATTCTAACAAACCAGGAAGACCTATTTTTAACTACTTCCTTTTCTTCCATTCTACAGCACAGACCATCCCAGCCAACTACCCTTTTTGTGTGTGCAAGCAATTGAGTTGAAAGTTAAATACAAATATGCAGCCTGACAAACCACATACTTCTTTTCATGGCATGTCTGACATCCCAAGGGACTAGTGGAGGGAAAAAAGAACTTTGAATAGATGAATTCTGTCTATCAAAAAAACGCTATTTGCAGAAAATTTGAAAAATTCAGAATTATGCTGAAGAAACTTAATTAACCCTTCTAAGTAGTCAATTGACAAATCTGACCTATTTAAAGCTTTAAAATCCATACTGTAATAAAATAATTACAAACATACACCATTTTTATAATATTGTTACTGATTGGTGTATTTTCAAGATCTGATCAAGCAGGTCTTCACATTTGCAAAATGTGCAAAGATGAAAAGACAAACTATCTAAGCACCAATTAAAGATAACTTTTAATGTATGTAACAGAGCATCTTCCCATCAACCAAGATAAAGCACTAATAGGAGAAAGGCTGAAAAATTATTTATTTTAGTGTTAAAACACCTGCAGGTTTTTTGCTATGCTGTTGGATTAAAGAAGAACAATATTTTTCTTGATTTTTTAACCATGCAGAAAGGGGATAATGACAAAGCAAAGAAAAACATCTGTGAGGCATCTGGTTCAACATATCACTAATTCTCATATATTTTACAATGTTTTGAATAGCATGAAGCTCTGTGACACAGATGCTGTACAGAGACAAGGATTAAGAGACATGAACTAGTAAAGCCCCTGCAGCACCCAGGAACAATGGAATTATAACTTGTTTCCTTTAAAACTGGAATTTAAATTTGGAGAGCATCACTATCATAAATGTGACAGATGTGGGTAGTTTTACTTGGCCATGAGTTTTAACTTCCAGGAAAGAAGTACAGAGAGCAAGACATATTTTATAAGCTCAAAGGACAATGCCAGAAAATCCCACAGAGCATCTCTATTCTTGATAGAATACAGCTATAATGTACTAATAAAATATTTCTGGATTTCCAAAATGACTGGTTAAAAACCAGTATAATTATATTATATAAGGGCAGCAAAATATCAGTCCAACAAAATATCTCTAAGGATTAAAAAAACAGAAAATGATGGAGATGGTCAACATAGAACAGTTCTTAGAACTCTGTAATAATTTGTTTCACCAATAATAAAAGATCAAAATTAAAGAAAGAGCATGACAGTGGCAAGAGATAATAGATACTTGACACTCTTACTGTTACAGAAGCTGAAAAACAGTCAAGTTGCTTCAATGGTCAAATAAATACCATGCCAACGAACAATGTTTGCTTATGTGTTACTGTTTCTAAAAGAGATACAGATGTACTTAATTACAGACTTAAATTGCCTTTTGGGTTGTAAATATACCCGTATTGATGAAAAGGTTTCTAAATAACTATTACGTACATCATTCCATAGTTATTTTCTAGCCTATCATTATGAAACAAATTCAGCAATTCTGCTCAGACAGAATTTTGAACTTTCATAAACTTCTTTTCTATATTGATACCCAGGAGAGAGGTCAGTGCAAACCTTCGTCATATGGCTAAAATGAAGGGCTGGATGAAAGCACAGGAGAGCTAATCTAGGCTGCCATAAAGTTTTTCATCGCAGTAAATAAACAGAGCAAGCTTTGGATAGTTTATTTTTATTACGTTTACATCTATTTATATTCCATGTTTCCTCAACCACAAAATCAAGATGAATTTTCTGTGGCTTTCCCAACCAATTTCCATTTAAGCAATGGTTAGGTCCCAGATCTGCTTCATATAGTTGGTGAGTTGACAGAGGCTATATAAACCATCAAGCCTAATTTCCTGTTTAGATGGTTAATTTATTGCCAGCACACTAAGTTCAATTCCAGGTAACATGTGGACAAATGTTTATCATATTCGTTTCTCTTTAATAATAATTCATAGCGCTTTGAGGACAAGTCAGTGATCTTTTTGACCCCATCCATGTTATCTGTTGGTTTCCCTTTATGTTTTCCTCCCCTCAGTTATCCCTTAATATCGTCAAATATAATTATTTTTAAAAATTCCATTATTCATCAACATGTCCAATATGTGTGCTTGCTGGTGATTGACTCTAAGGAAGATTGTCTTTACCTGGTCTTGGTCTAGTTCTTCTTGCAGTCCTTGATACATTTTCAGACCATCTCCAAATGTGTGTTCCAAAGACATCTATCTTTTTTCTTTTGCTCCTTCTCAATGCTCAGCTTTCACAGTTGTGTATTACCACCAGAAAGATCATTTCTTTAACTATTAGCATGAAATGTCCTTCCCTCTATAATCTTGCTTGTCATTGCCTTCTCCTCTTTACTTCTCCAGCACTCTGTCCATATTTATTGATGTAAGCCCCTAAATTCATCTGAATCAGAATAGAGCTGGAAGGGACCTTGGAGGTCTTCTAATCCAACCCCCTGCTCAAGCACCCCTATACCAGGGGTGTCAAACTCAAGGGCCGGGGGCTGGATCCAGCCCATGGAGTGCTTAGATCTGGCCCTTGGGGCTGCCCTGGAAACAGCAAAGGACTGGCCTGCAGTGCCTCTGCCAGTGAAAATGGAGCTCGGGAGGGCTGTGTTCGGCTCTCCTGTGCTTCATTTTTGTTGGCAGAGAGTTGTAGGAGGCCATTGCAGCTCCGTTTTCGCTGGCAAAGTGCTCGGGCCACCACAGGCACCTCCAACACGAGTGACCTCAAGCTGGTCATGCCCACTCTGGCCATGCCCACCACAACCTCCTGAGGTCAAACACAACCCTGATGCGGCTCTCAATGAACTCAAGTTTGACACCTCTGCCCTATACCATTTCAGACAGGTAGTGGTCCAGTCTTTTCTTAAAGACCTCCAGTGATGAAGCACAACTTCTGAAGCCAAGCTGTCCAACCAATTAATTGTTTCTCTGTTAGGAAATTTCTCCTTAATTCCAGGTTGCTTCTCTCCTTGATTAATTCCCACCCATTGTTTCTTGTCTGCCTTCTGGTGCTTCTTTGTGGAGGCCCCACTGCTCTCATGTCTATTTACTCATATCTATTTACCCGCTTCAGGTCTTTGCCATCCAGTGTACATAATTCACTTTCTAAATTTACTTTCACAGGCCTTATTGTTGTGAAGGAAAGATGTTATGTTTTCTGATTTCGGTTTTGGGGTTTTTTATTTTTTGTTTTGTCTATATAGTATGTTTCTCTCCATGTATGGTTCTATTCTTTTTAAGCAATTAAGCAAACTCTTAATGCACAAAATTAACGCAACGGTTCAGTAATTTGCACATTCTCTTGCTACTCTTTCAGTACATATTTATCTTTTCCAATCACTGTCCCATCCTGTTGTTCCGCAGTATTGACATTGAGTTGTTAGCACTTGAGTTGGCTCTTCTGCAACTTTTTAAACAGTTCAGTACGGTACAGTATTTCACCTGCATGTGGTACTTGTTAATCTTACAGCTGGTCTAGTGTATGTCATAATTCACTTTCTAATGGATTCAGTTATCAAATACATTCTCTCTTTACAAATATTCCTGTCATTTTCTAATCCTTTTTGCAAATGATTCAGTAAAGTTTCCAATATTCCCTTCATCTTACCTGTCTCTAGCTGGTTTCTCCTGTGATTACTCTTGAGTATTCCTATTTCTATATTTTTCTTGTGTTTGCTCACATATTCTTAAAATATGTCAAATTTTCTTTTTCTTCAATATTCCATATTTTTCAATATGCTATTTTAAACGCTAGAATTGACAATGGAGATTCAGAAGTGGTGGTAACTTCTTCCTTTAAGAATCAACTATCAGTAGGAAAAGAGTCAGCATTCAACAAATATGCCCCAATTAGCACTTGGTAGAGTAGCAGTTAAGGCCCTAGAAAAGTATTCAGATGCCTATACCTTTAAGATTTCTGAGAATATCATGAATAGCTCATGGAACAAACAAATAAAATGTGCTCTATAAATAAAACACAACTTACAGTTGCTAATGACGCCTCCAAGTGGATCCCCTTTAAAATCAAATTCAATGTCCATATATTTTCCCTGGAAAGATAATACCAAAAACAAAAGATTGAAATGGTTTCTTTGATTTACATGCCAGCATTTTGAGATCATTTAAATGTAAAGAATATTTAACAATATTTAACCATTCCAAATTGTTTGACTTTTAAATAAATCATATTGTATAAAGAACACTTATTTATCTCACAGCATACAATAACAAATTAGTTTTTGTTAGGTAACTTCTAAAAATCCATACATTCCTTGGAAAGTTCTAGGGATTTTCCAAGAACAATTCTGTGGTGCAGGTTTCATATAAACAGTTACACAAATGCACATGCAGACCTATGATCCAATGGGATAAGCAAACTGTGCGTGGATTCTCTTTTCTTAACCACCAGATTGTAAAGGTTGTTCTTTCAAAATGTGCCTTGTTATAAGGGAATGAAATATGACAGGCTTCATACGTTCATAATAATAGAGATATACAGGGTTAAGAAATATCTGGTGATTCTGATCTGCCTTTCTGTTTGATTTCTGACATCAGCCCTGAAAAGAAAGGCCTGCATAAAACAGCAAAAAAACATTCTGCAAACATGAGGAGTGGGAACAGATATACTGTAAATACAATGACTGTAATTTGAAAGGCTGTTCTAAAGTGTGCAAATAGAGTGTAAGCACACAGTGAACTGACAGCCAACAAGTATACTTTATCTGGGTTCGTTTTATTCCATTGGTTTTATAGACTTGTTCACAGCTGGTTTTTCCATTAACTCTGTTTTTCAGAAGCTGAAAAGGGGCATAATGATAACGTAACTGTGGAATGTTGTGACCATCGGTTGCACTGTTATAATTTCAAACGGTCGCTAAACAAGCAATTGTTAAGGAGGACTGTATGATTAAGAGCAATATAATGAAGTATCATGCCCAGTATCTGGCTTTGTAAAAGTGCTCTTTTTTGCCATATTCCCCTTCTCCCTCTCTCTTCCTTCCTCCCTCTCTCTCTCTCTCTCTCTCTCTCTCTCTCTCACACACACACACACAATCTCTCACTCTCACACACACAATTTCTGTCCAGAAGACCAACTAAGCCAAAAATAATATAAATCTAAATCTAAATTATAATTATACAGTCAGACAGTGCTAAATTTATCCTGCTATTGGCTAAGATGTGAGGTAGCTCTCTGGTCTCTGTGCTGGTACATTTCTCCAGAAGAATGTCTACTTCAAGCACAAAATTCTTCTATATTGCATTTTTCATTCACAAAGCTCTTTTGTTTCCAATCTACTAGCTATAGGTCATAAAAATAAAGAATTTCCCCTTATTATATGTAACTGTCATTGTACTCAATCCAGTGTCTAACCAAATATATTAACCTGATTTTAAGGAATAACATATAAAATTTGACACAAGTCCATCATATATGTTTAACTTTTAGTATTTAGGGTATAAAGATATTCCCTAGAATACCACAGCAAGAGTCTGAAAAACAGTCATCTACATCTCAGTACAACAACGCTGGCTATGACACAGTATTGGGTTAGATCCAATATTACTTTATGAACAGAAGGAAACTGGCATTTGCAGATGGAGCCCCAGAAGAATCCTCTAGGCAAGAACTATACATACGTAATTTCCTTAACAGAAAGACTAAAGAAAATAAAAGACTAATCAGTATGGAACATTAATTCTACACTGCACTGTAGTTCTAACATTTCACTACTACTAATCAGTCCTCTGGCCAAATCACATGCAAGCTTTCATTCTGATACTTACAAATCTAGATGAGTTATCATTTCTTACAGTTTTGGCATTTCCAAAGGCTGTTAGGAAGAAAAAAGAAAATTAAATATGAGCACAATTTAGCAGTAAAGCTGAGCAAATATTAAAAATATACAGTTAAGATTGTACCAAAATAAGTTGATAATTCAAAATGAAGTAGTCACAATTTTAAATTTTTTTAATGTAAGTGGAAATAAAATAAGTAGGGATTTTACAGCTTGTGTAATGTCTATGTGCAGCATTTTATTACAATGAAATAGAATATATTTAAGATATGGTGGCCCATTCATTAATACATCGATAGTTAATAGTTTTCAATTAGTATCTGTTTTACCTCAGAAAGAACTGGATTTGGAATGCTCAGCTTAGAGGACCAAAGAAAATATGTGCGCAATGCACATATAGGTCTAGTCAAGTGGCAGAGATACAAAGAGAAATAAGGCATACAGGTAGAAGGGAAACCATTGACTGGTAGTGCATTATCTGGCCTACTAGGCTCATACAGCCATAATGGTTTTGCATACAAATATCTCAGGTTCAAAGTCCAATAATTCCGAGCGGGAATGGAAAAGGATCCTGTTTGAAAATCTGAAAAGCAGCCATCCATCAATGCAAAAACAATGCTGAAACAGATGGGCAAAACATCTGTTTTGGTATAAGGTAGCTTTACATGCTCATAAATGGCTCTACATGTAGAATTGAGTTTTTTAGATATACAATTTCGTGGATAACTCTTTGACAGTAATGAAGGAAAAATTCCAAATGGCATGTCCATCATGGTATAAGTATTGTATGAACAAACAGTTAACTCTCAAATTATGCTACCACACCCAAACCATCATATTATGGAATTATGGACTATATTTTCCATGCAAACCATAAAATAAGTAAAGGAATCATGAACAGAGTGTATGATCATGCTTATTCATGTAACATTAAGGGTCAGTTTGGAGTGATGTCTGAACTCTACTGTTGTCTATTACACTGACATAATTACTAGTTCACAGGGTTTTAAAAATGGTCATATTAATCCTTCCTTAAAAAGAACTAAGCCCCAAAGTGAACAAATTAGCATTATCAAATTACAAACATATTCTAAGGAATTAATGTGTTCAATTACTTTGTTCTAATTACATTAACCATTCTGTTACAAAGGGGTACGCTGATTTTTTTTTGGCTTCTGTACATAAGCGAATGTTCAAATCAACTGGATATTTGAAATGTTATTTCTGCTTCACTAAATTTGGGATTTTGAGGCTTCCCTGGATCAAAGCACTGACGCCAGAAGGCAAAGTGCATGCTGAAATAATCATTCTAAAAATTTAATAGAGTGCACAATTCACAAACAATAAATCATCTTCCAGTCTGCAGGCTGCATATCATTAAGCATGAGGCTACAACACTAGGACCATTTATATATACATGCAGAATCAAATACAAATGGTCTATTATAAGAGTTTAGAGGCAAATTCTTTATTATACCATAAGTTCATTGTTTCCCTGTGTTCTTCTGCAGTAGCTGGAATGCAAAACTCAATCACTGGTAACTTAGGCAAGCAAATACACTGGACATTTTTTAACAATAATTTCTTTAGTGGCAAAAAACAAATCCAAAACCAATGGCATCTAAATAAAGTTATGACTACAGCAAAAACTGCTCCAACTTGTTCTTTAATAAAAACAGATATATTTGTCAACTTTCACATGACAAATATTTGGAAAGAACACACACACACACAAAGGGCAATAGATATTGTATTATGACACCATTTATTTGTCAGATGTGAAAATTCATGCAACTGACAATGTCAGTTGGATGACACAGGCCATCTAGACCCTTTTCAGTCCGGTTTCAGGCCTGGTTTTAGCACAGAAACTGCCTTGGTCACGCTGATGGATGATCTCTGGCGAGCCCGGGATAGGGGTCATTCCTCTATCCTGGTGCTACT
>JANHGD010003621.1:354653-365987 GCA_027560375.1 Imantodes cenchoa | reverse complement strand
CGTGTTATCCCCACCCTGCCAGCCTTCAGGAAAGCCGTTAAAGCTTGGCTTTGGCATCAGGCCTGGGGCCAATGAATCTTGCCATCTGGGTGTGCGGCCCCTGTATGATTGATGAATGTATGTATGTATTGTATTGTGTTTTTATGATTATTGGGAATGGTCGTTTTAATTATGTACTTATTGTATTTATGTATATTTTGTTCGCCACCCTGAGTCCCTCGGGATGGGGTGGCCTATAAATCCCAATAAATAAATAAATAAATAAATAAATAAATAAATAAATAAATAAATAAATAAATGCTTTTTACCATGAATATTTCAAAGGTTTTACAATCTCTGCCTTGAAATAACAGCAAGCACAGAAGCAGTTTCCTACATACACTTTTAACTTCATTTCTTGCAATTTGGTGTGGCACTGATGGACATACCTTGATATACCCATGTAACACCTCTATTTTGTGAACTGCCCTAGCTGCCAGTCTGCTTCTGGGTGCAATTCAAGGTGTTGGCTGCCACCTATAAAGCCATACATGCCAAAGGGCTTGGATAACTCAAGGACTGCTATGACATCTGCCAGGCTAGTTTGATCGGCCAAGGTTGGTGTGCTCTGGATTCCTTCAATTAATCAATGGCATCTCTTGGAAGTGCTCCTACCTTCTGGAATGACCTTCTTCTTGAGATACAAATACCTCCCCCCTCCCCAACCCGGTATTTCAAAGGATTCTGAAGATGTGGCGCTTTGCCCAGGACTTTGACAAGGATGGCCGATGCCCATTCTTCCTTTTTCATGTCCCTATCTGGATTTGTATTCCCCCAAACTTTGTTCTTTTGTCTTGTGCTGTCCTTGCTTTCAAACGTTTTTAACAATTGGAAGTCAGGAAGCATATAAATTTAATAAAGTATTATGAATTGTTACTACATGTCACTTCGTGCTTTTCTGATTTAAAAATTTAAACTGACAGCTAGACAAAAGATAACAGTATTCTATAGCTACCAAACAACTGATGGGTAAAATTTTAGCTTTGAAATATACATCTTCTGCTGTCAATACTAATTACATTGCTTATACTGCACTAACTGCCAGGATCAATATTTTCACTTAGGATGTAACAGCCTTCAATCATCAGTCCCTATATTAGTTTTTACCCTTAGCTAACCACGCCCCAAACCTTCATGTGTGTCATATATAGTAAAAAATTACCTTAAAAATTTGAGAACATGATATTGCAAAAGCTTCAGTAGCTTTATTCCTGCACTGTATTAAAGATTTGGTAACTACTTCAAACAAACCACATAAAAAGTTATGTGAAAAACAGCTTTCCTTTTGGTTTGGCTGATTTTTGACAATGTGAGTGAAAACTCACCCCACTGCCCAGAGGAAAAGATCCTTAAAGAGTGAAGGAAGAATCAAATGTTAGCTACCATTGTAGCTTGTTTCATAAGCCTACGTGTTGAAAACAGCCTAGACTTCTCTTAATTCTTACATAGTTATTTATGGTATTTTTATGTACCATTGTTTGTGTTTATTGTAAGCAATTTTAGAACAGTCTTATCCCAAAAGGCAGGAACAATAAATAAATGGCAACATGCCTGTTCAGACTTCACTTAAGTTCAAAAGTAGAAGTTTAATAAGACATACATTATAATATGCAAATATGGCATATGTATTACTTTGAAATTTATTGTTTGCAGGTCTGTTTTTCCATTCCTAATAGCATTCTAATGGCATTATATTTCCAAAAGGGAAGCAAAATATTCTTTAAGAATGTTATTTGAATACTGCTTTGCATGTTTAAAAATGCAAACAAGAATGTGGGAGTTTAAAATAGCTATAAGTAAATATGTTCCTATTGTGAATGCTTTGCAGTACTGAATAATTTATCAAAACCTTAACATTTTTGTTGTCAATTATTATTATTAATCGTCAACAAATATAGAACAGTGTTAGATACTAGCCTCTTACCTTCAAGCACTGGATTAGATTGTAAAAGTTGTTCTTTTACTTGATTAACTTCTGTTCCTTTGCCACAAACTGCTGCCACATAAGACATGACAAGTTTGCTGGCTTCTATAAGTTATAAAAGAAAGAAAAAAGTAGTTATATTCCACATGAAATAATTTATAGTACAAATGCCTGAATGAATTGCTTAGATATATAGTAATGCACTTCTCACATTCATCGTTTTCTACATTTATATTTGTTTGTTTATTACTTTGGTAACATTCTGCACCTTTATCAGAGTCACCATGAAGCAAGACATCTATGGATTATTTATCTTGTTTAATATATTTACATACTGTCTTTTCAGTCAGGAACTCAAGGTTGCATAAATAGCATATGTTTTTCCTCACAAAACCACTGTACATTGGGTTGGTCTAACAGAGAATGACTGGCCCAAAGTCCCCCAATGAGCTTTTATGGCTGAAGGTTACATCTAATAGAAGCATTAGATAAAAGAGAAAATAGGGAATAGGTCTCCACGCCATCTAGTAAGAATTATCTTAATATACCATGAATGGAACACTATAGCCTTGAAATCAGTTGGATGCCCATCAGTAAATGTAATATAACAGCAATCTGAAGCAGTAAATGTAATATAACAGCAATCTGAAGCATTCAAGAACATAACTAAATTTTAGGTTTTTATTCTCATCTACTTTTGCTGCCTTTTAGTGAGTTACTAAACCATATCAAAGTTTAGTTAGACTGATGGACCACGATATTAGGAATTATCCATCTTTAAAGAGTTAATCTGGTATAGTGGTTAAGGCACTGGGCTAGAAATCAGTAGACTGTGAGTTCTAGTTCTGTTTTAGGCACAAAGTTAGCTGGGTGCAATTGGGCCAGTCACTCTATCTATCAGCCCTAAGAAGAAGGTGGCAATCACAAACCATTTCCAAATATATTTGCCAAGAAACAGTCCAGGAATCAACACTGACTCAAAAAAAAAGGGGGGGGGTGGGAGCCTTCAAAAAGAGGCTAAGGGAATCTTTCTGTTCTGCAATCTTCAACCATTTGAAGAATGTGCTTAGAGAAGCAAAGCCTCCTTAAGGCCACATTCCTATCCTATCAGGAAGAGCTCACTGTGTCCTTATTGCTGAGGAGGTCATTTAGATGGCATCTGGGGTAACTCCTGTTGTTTCTCCCTTCTTTTTCCTGATTTATTGCTCCCTTAGCCTTGGTTTGGTAGGCTTTTATAGCTATTTAATTATATTGTGATATATATATTTCTCCTCAAGCTTACATGCCTTGTGGATCCTGCTAGTTGGAAAGGTAGACTCATAGAACTTTGAATAAAAATAAAAAATAGACTTCTGGGGACAATGGTGGACAGAAGACAGCTTCATGAAAAGAGGAATTGATTCTTGCAATCGTGACCATCATTGGAAGCCCACAAGTAGATCGGCTCCTTTAACTCCCTTTGGGTAAAGAGAGGATGTGAGATCACCCATACTGTTCTTGTTAAGGTTGTTCCTCACAAGGAGACTGCAAGACACCAGTATTTGGAATTCGGGGGACAGAATTAGAGATGAAGAAAGTTCAGCCACAAAGAGAGCTTTTTCAAAGGATACTGAGCTCATATACTTCCCCCTTGCTAATCACCTGTATAAATTGCCTGGCAACAATGATCAGGCAACTTCAAAGTGCCGTGAGTGTTAATACTGGATGAGTGCTTTCAATCTTCAATATAAGAAAATGAAGATCTAACTTTATAATCTTTAAGAATTTAAAATAAACAGCAAAAAAGCAAGGCAAGGTTGGATTAAGAGCTCAGAAAAAGTTGGAATATTGGATGTTGAACATTAAAACTTTGAAATTAATCTTAAAGAATAAATGCATTTTTGTGGGGAGGAAAAACAGTTTTTGATATTGGAGACATAACAAGACAAGTAATATATAATAGAATTCAAAGATATCTTTGAGGAACTGCATCAAGAATAGTACTAAGTTTTTTTAATCAATTGTTGTGTATGTTGTGTCTTCTTGGAAACAATCTTCTTATCAGAAGAAGATATTACAGAAAAAGATGGGCAACAAAATCCACCCAAGAACAATTTGAATTAGGCTTTGAATAAGAATTTGTCATCCGCTATTTAAAGGAATGGATGCACCTTCAGTAATTAAAAAGGAAATAAAAGTGATGATCCCAGAGAACAATTGGAATGATTGCTTTTTGTTTTACAAAATTACAAAAGAGGCTGTTTAAAGTATGGAAGAAATTATTCACAACTATCTGAGTGGATTAGTAAATTAGAGAAAAATAGTGCTGTAAAAGAAAAAAAGAAAAGAAAAAGGAATACAAAGTCCAGGTTTAAATGGGACATGTTGTCATTTTGCCGGATTCTTTTTGGGTGTTAACATAAGACCTGGAAAAAGGCCGCCTATTGGACTTGCTTTCATTTAATATGGAGTTTAAACTTCCTCCTTACAATTATTTTATTTATCCTAATTTGATAGCATTTAAATAGACTCTGTACTGTATACTTATAGTAACAAAGTTTTGTGAATTTGTGTTTGTTTTTAAGGAGAAATTATCCTTTTGTTATGTTACATTGTAGTCTTTTGTTTATATCAGCAGACTGAGATTATTTTACATTTGCTAAATGTGAATTTGTTTAGAGTTGCAATATGGAATGTTTATTTGAATAGGACATGTTATTTGGGGCGATTTTCTTTGGAATTGTTGGTATTTGGAATGGAAAAATGTTGCATATTGGAGTTTCTTTTTTGAGGGACAGTTTATTATTATGTTAAATTTTGTTTTCTGTTTTTGTTTACCCTAACAATATTAAGACTATGTTATGCCTTTTAAATGTGGTTTCGCTTACAGCTAAGAGTTAAGATGTGGAATGTTGAGTATAACTTGGTTAACTAAGATTAGTATTTCAGAGCTCTGATTGGACCTTTTGCTGATAATTGGACTGGAGAAGGGATTACAGATATTATTCTACTAACAAACTTTCAAGTTGCAAAGTTTTGCCAATATGAACAAACCTGTTTGCATCTGGAAGTTGGGGTAGTTGACAGGTTTATTTGTATTGGCAAAATACATTTACGGAGCACCATACCCCTGGGACATTCTGCACTGGCGCAACACACTCCACACGAGCGGCAGTATCATACCACACACAAAAACTCAGTACTGGTAGTCCTCGATTTACAACAGTTACAGCTTATGACTGACAACAATTTGTTTAGTGAGTGTTCGGAGTTACAATGGCACTGGGAAAAAAAGTGACTCGTGACTATTATTGACTTATGCAGTATCCCCCATGGTCACATGATCAAAATTCAGACTTTTGGCAACTGACTCATATTTATGGTGGGTGCAGTGTCATACGATCACCTTTTGTGACCTTCTGACAACAAAGTCAACGGGGAAGCCAGATTCACTTAACAACCGTGTTACTAACTTAATTGCAGTGATTCGCTTAACAACTGTGGCAAGAAAGATTAAACTGTGGCAAAAAAAGTCATAAAATGGGGCAAAACTCACTTAACAACTGTCTTACTGGCAACAGAAATGTTGGGCTTAATTGTGGTTGTCAGTCGAGGACTATCTACATAGAGTTTGGGTATCCAGTTTATCCTCTTGTACTCTTTTTGACTGTAGGACTATTAAAGCTGGAGAGATAGAATTCCAAGAACGTAAGGTTCACTCACTTCACTATCTTTCTCTAGAATCCTTCTAGCATACAGCCTCTCTTGTGCTGACCGTCTTTTGCCTAGTCCATTTTTCATACGCTATCCAAGATTTGCACACCTTTGTCAGTTCCAACATTTTTATGTTTCCTTAACCATGAACCTTGATGTCCCACATTACTGTCAGTATTTCATCTTTCTAGATGCAATCTATGCTCCATCAGCAGTAGACCCCAAGTCTTCCGAACAAAAAGGGCTCCACTATCTTTTGTGAAAGAGACCTATGAGTTGAATAATAATGAAGTGTGGAACTGTGGAAGCTGCCACCATAATATGGCAAAAACAAAGTCCCAGATTTACAAGACTGGATTGAGAAAAGAGCACACATGTTAATATTTTAGAACTGATAAATGATCTAATAATAAGATCTATTACCTGTTTTTCCAGCTCCACTTTCTCCAGTTATAAGTATACACTGGTCTTTATCCTGGTCCCTCAACGATCGATATGCTTCATCAGACAGGGCAAAACTATGGAATAAAATACGACATATTAAGATATCTAGGTCACATCCACTGTTATTCAAGAAGCAGCAAAATGTTTAAACACGTCAACACCTTTTGTTGATATGTTAATATAAATATGTACAAATTATAGTGGAACATTTGGCTGTTACAAAGGAATGCTACCAGCTGCCTGTATTCTTTTCTTACAGATTGCTCATAAACACCTGAAGATGAAACTGTAATTTCTGTACTTTAACTATAACTCATTTACTTCATATATGCAACGGAGACATTGGCTATTGGCTCATATTACAATGATTTTAAGAGATCACGGGAGAGTACTCTCAAAAATATAAAAGTATCATATGCCTTTTTACTGAAAATGATAGCTATCAGAAGGCATATTTATCTATTCTCCCTGAAATCCATATCTCTCATTCAACAGGAAAAATTATGATGAGATATGATACACAAACACCATTCATCCAACCAGATCTAGGATGTGAAATGTCAGCCATTGGTATTTTTCATTATCAGTTCCAAAAATGGGATAGTACAGTTCCTGAAACTCAAATTTGGAAGCTAAAATACTATGCAGTAAGAGCTAATGTTGTACAGTACAGTATATTATAGCTGAGCTGTAGCGAGTCATCAACACTATTCCTAGACCTCACTTAGCTCATCATTAATACATGCTTCAGTTCTACAATGCATATTGTATTAAGTAGTACTAACATCTAAATCTAAAATATTTTAAGTAGCAGCATTTATTTATTTAAATTCATTGCTTGCTTAACTTCGGTAAGATATTAATCAGTATGTTTCAGTGCTATACTGAGATTACTTGCATTGTCTGAGGTATTGCCTAACACACTTAAGATGTTGAGACTCTGTAGTATTATAGAGTACTATAACATGAAAGTAATTGTATATCTGGAACATCAAGACTCAGAGATGAGACTGGCTCCCACTCTAAGACTCTTTTAGAAGGTCCTGAAGACGTGGTTTTGTCAGCAGGCCTAAAGGAACCCAGAGAGGGATGGAGCTCATTAAATGGCTAGTATGAATGTGTGTTGTTGCCAGAGTGGGGGATTGTTACCGGTATTATTTTTCTTTTTATTCTTTTTATTTCTTTTACCATATATGGTATTTTTATATCCTTGTAAGCCACCTTGAGTCGCCATGTGCAAGTAGGCGGCAATATAAATTTTCTAAATAAATATGTCAGGCACAAGAAATAAGATCCAGAATAGAGCTAAAGTACTAAAAGTTTATTTTGATGCTACTTATACATACAAATCTGATCTACTAATGGAGAAGGCAAATTCACAGGGGGTTGGACTTAGATCCATGTGGGAACAGAGCAATTCCAAACTGATGAAACACTTGACCCTGCCCTCAGACTCAGCCTGGTTTCCTACAATATATATTTTATATCCATAAGCATGAAAGCTTCATATTTGAGTAGCAAATTCTTCAAATAAATGAATGATTTTAAACATCACAACAGGGGCGAGTAAAATCATAATCTAAACAAAATAAGAGACATAAACTATAGTTGAAAATTAAGCCAAGATAGTAAGAAACGATATTTTAAAAATTCTTATGTATTTTTCACCCTTTGAAATACTATGAACCCTGTTCATGGCACATAGAACAACCTGTAACATCTCTTATCCTCAACTAGCAGAATTTCCAAAAATTATATTTACATTAAGAATTGTTCCACATGGGGTGGGATGTAGAATGTGAAAGTTCTTCCGGCAAAAAAAAAATTATACAATATTAATAATCATGAAATAAGAACATCTTTTTGGTAAGAACTCTTAGCAGTCTTTGGCACAAAAGGCTGAGTTAAGTTGGATTTAATTAGTTATTGATGACCAGGAAATCCCAGAGCTATTGTCTAAACAGAAAAAAATAATAAAATCCCACATTAAAAACTGGACAAATCATTCCTCCCTCCCCCCAAAAATTGTATCTAATACTGCTAATAAAAATGCAAGTAAGTATAAATGCTGTAGTTCAAACTATTGCATTTTACAAAAAAATTCAAAACCACATTTAAAGGGAGTAAAATAGTTAATAGTTAAGAAATTATATCTTTCTTTACTGTCAGCAACCCGTTACAGTATATAGTGATCTGAACAACCAGCAATGAAAACCACTGGTATTTTTGAATGGCATTGTTTATTTGAGAAACTCCTTGGATACAAATTATGCCCAACTTTCTTTACCAATATTCATTCTTAGGCTGACCGGAAGCAACATTTAGTTCATATCTATGAACCGTGCATCAAATTTACTGGTTCTAATACGGAGATCTGTGTATTTTCACCTTGAAAAGCCTAACCCTACAGTCTTGCACTGAAATAATTTATAGATTTTGATTATCATCCTGCAGAGTACTGTATGCAAGCACTCCGTTTAATTGCACTTACCGGACCCATTAACATAAATTAAGACATTTAATTAGTTCAACACTCTAGTGGAGCAAAAAGAAATCTTATCAAAGTTTTATCTGGAAAGAATGACAGTGACAGTATTATCAGCTCAAATCTCTCTTTCACTTTATATCTAACATTTAGAAGCAGTTCTTATCTCTCCTTTTTTCATTTTCTGACATCACTACCACAAGACTATTATAAGAATAGCATCGTGGGTTCTGTGGAAATGAAGTGCGATAAATTTAACTTACTGCTGTGGTAATTTTACTTCACCATAAACTTTGCCATAATCAAATCACATCAGTTCATTACAGACCTGAGGCTAGATTAAATTTTGCCATAAATTTCAATAGTTTCAAACTGAATTTATTCAAATAAATAAATTTTATTTAATTTTAAAATGCATTTATTTATTTGTTTGTTTCCCCACCTTTATTATTTTTACAAATAACTTAAGGCAGCGAACATATCCAACACATCTTCCTTCTCCCATTTTCCTCACAACAACATCCTTGTGAGATGAATTGAGAAAGAGTGATTGGCCCAAGGTCACCCAACTGGCATTTATGGCCAAGGTGGGACTTGAACTCAAGAGTCTTTTGCTTTCTAGCCTGGTGCTTTAACCACTAGACCAGCAGTCCCCAATGTTTGTGGCTTGGTGGCCCAGCAGAGGGGGAGGAGAAGGGAACTGAGTCATGTGAGTGGTGAAGCAATCTCAGATGTAACTCCAGCCATAGACTAATTCTTTCCACCTCCTTCATAAGATGCCTGGATCTCGTGCCCCCCTGGCGGTTGATGTGGGACTGGGTCCGTCAGGACCAAGACGTGGGCGTCTTTCACCATCGTCTCAAAATATTGAAGAGTCAGGTACCGCTTGAAGCTCTAACAGGTTAATGTTGGTGTTGACCAAGTCCAATGGTTGCCAGTGCCCCTGGACCACCTGGGATTGGACATGAGCCCCCCACCCAAACAGACTGGCATCTGTGGTAAGAGTCACACAGGTGGGTTCCTTGAAGAGACAGCCCTGCTGAGTGGCAGGGGATGACCATCAGCACAGCGTGCGGTGGACCGCTGCCGTCACCATCACCAGTGCGGTAGAATTGCTGGTCCTTGCTCGTTGGAATGGGAGCAGGCTCCATTGCAGAGTCCAAGCATGGAGTCTCGTCTACAGTACCACATGTATCCACAAGATGAACTTCCCTAGCAGCTTGGAAATCAGTGCTAGCAACACACGGCATTGTTGGCACACCAGTCCCACCAGAGAAACAATGCTGGCATGGCAGTCTGATGACAGGAAAACCTTGCAAGTCACGGTATTGATTATCATCCGATAAAATGGAGCAGGACGATGGTCTGCCCGTCGATGTACACAAGGCAAAACCTTCCTCTTCTCCCTATCTTCTACAAGAATTGAGTCTAGGGAGTCCCCAAACAATTTTTCTCCTGTAAAGGGAGCAGCAGCTAGGCACCATTTATAGTGCATATCCGCCTGCCAATGTCGAAGCCAAAGCAGGCGGTGAGAGGTAACACTAGCTGCCATCGCCAGGGATGCGAATTTGGCAGAATTTAGCATCGCCTCAGCAAAAAACTCTGCCGCAACCAACAATTTATTTAAACCTTGCCTCAGGCGGGAATCCTCCGGACGCAATCTAGACTGCATCTCCCTAAGCCACATAATAAATGTTCTGTTAAAGAACGTTGCAGCTGTAGCTGCCCTGATAAACCAAGAGGCCGCTTGGTGAGATTTACGCAGCATGTTTTCTGCCTTACAGTCTTAAGGCCTTTATCAAAAGGAAATACCGTTGACAACACCAGACTGGCTACAGGAGGGTCCACTGATGGAAGTTGTAACAACTCATCCAGAATTTGCGTTCGGCCGAAGTAGGACCAGGGGCAGCAGATGGCTAATCCCAGGAGCGCTTGATGGCCTTGATGAAGAGCTTAGAGGAAGGGATGACATCAGTTTCACTCTCAGGCTCCGAGAACAAGTCCACCGCTGGATCAATATCCAATTGGGGGGGGGGTCCAAGGACTTTGAGGATCTGCCAATATTGGCTGTGAGTTTAGCTTTGTGTACAAGCGTTTTAAATAAAGCTGGCTTAAAGAGGCCTGTAAAGAGCAGCTGGTCAGGGATCAGACCCTCGTCATCAGACAATTCCTCTTTGATGACACTTCCCTCACTCTGAAGAGACGTTTCACTGATCCCAGAAGAATGGTGCTTACTAGCGTCACCCATGTTGGACCAAACTTTCTGCAATTGGAATGGATTGGTCTGTCAAGGCGGCCTCGGTTGAATGCTAACAGCAATCCATTGGGAATATGTGTTGGCTATCATATCTTGTACATCTGCTGGGAGGCGTTGCCAACTATCCTCCGCTGGACGGAGCCCGCAGAGTAGGGGTGAAAGTCACCGAGGAAGTTGCCTGAGGGGTTGGTGGACCCGGGGCCAAGTCGATCGGTTCCCCAGACAATTGCGGATCCCTTGTGCCACACCCTGGGAAGCCAAGGGCCAATCCGGCGACCAGTCCCTTTCAGACGCCAGTCCTGTATCCACAGGTTGAGAGACCAAGGGAGCCGACAGACCAAGAGCCGAGGTGGCGTAGTGGTTAGAATGCACTACTGCAGGCTACTTCAACTGATTTCTAGTTCAGCAGTTCAGTAGTTCAAATCTCACTGGCTCAAGGCTGACTCAGCCTTCCATCCTTCCGAGGTGGGTAAAATGAGGACCCAGATTGTT
>JANHGD010003621.1:317244-327497 GCA_027560375.1 Imantodes cenchoa | reverse complement strand
AAGGAGAGATTCAACCTGGAAATAAGGAGAAAATTTCTGACAGTGAGAGCGATCAACCAGTGGAACAGCTTGCCTTCGGAGATTATGAAAGCTCCAACATTTGAGACTTTCAAGAGGAGATTGGACTGCCATTTGTCGGAAATGGTTTAGGGACTCCTGCTTGAGTGGGGAGTTGGACTAGATGACTTACAAGATCCCTTCCAACTCTATTACTCTGTTACTGTCACTAAAGGATATGTTTATATATATTACCTGAAAGGAAATCATATAGAATTTCCAATTATGTTCTCTGTTGTTTGAGTACAGGACACAGAATGATGGATTCCAATTGAATATTAAGAAAAAAAACTTACTAACATTAGATGTGTTCAAGTTAGGCAACACAGATTTGTCTCTGGAACTATTTAGCCTAGATTTCTGCAATAATAAAACTTCAGTGACCTTATGGATTCCTATTAATTCTAAGGCTCTACAAATCCATGTGCATGTTTTTTATATTAACACTACAGTAGGTAGTCATTTTAGCTATTGAACTTTTCAGGTTCTGGTAGAGCAAAAGGTCTCCCTCCTCCTCTTTGCAAAATATATTTCATGTCCCTGAATGAGTCCAGTCAAATCACACGGCCAGATGGCTTCAGTCTTTACAAAAGAATATTTTGAACGCTTAAGAAAAATGTTGCAAAGGAGGTGTGTTTTAACATTATTAACAGTATTCACCATACAATAGTGTTTTGGGGTTTCTTTGAATTTGCCTTTAAAAATATTCAAGAATTACCACAGCATCTATGTGGCAATGTTCAGACCAGAACAAAGGGTTGCAAGGGTTTCCTTAAGCTGGCAGAGGAAAAACTAACCTAAAATAAGATCAATCAGATCAATACGCGTGAGCTGCTTTTCTTTAAACCCCATAAAACTAATTCAGTGTCATGGTGGAACAGTTCTTATTCAAATGCAAACAAAAACAAAAATAGAGGCATAGCCATCAACATTCAGGAATGTTGACTAAAGGTGTTTAGGAACATCTTCAGAATGCTAATTTAAAGCAGATTCAGCCTTTTAGTGGCTACAAACCATCAGATAAAAATCTTTCCCCCAGCTTTATCTTCTACTGAGTGTGAAAGCCATTTTCATAAGATACAATACTAATGCCTGCAGATACTAAAAGTACAAAACTTCAATTCTCTTCATTTGATGATTTCTGTAGGTTTTTTTTAAAGTCTTACCATCACATGATGGTTACATTTAAACGATATGTATGAAAAGAATTACCACAAGGTTTGAGCTCTTCAGCTCTGTTCTATCCTCTTACAATACAAGATAGTAAAGTTTAAGTTACACCATTTTAAGATTAAAGCTAAATGGCAATCTAGCTTTTGATCTGCGCTTCAAAGGTTACATTTGCATTCCTGTTGCAGAAGAGAAATACATATGGTCTCTGGAATGAGATTTCCCCTCCCTGATTCCCTCCCCAGATCTATGATGGTGTTCTGGAAAGCCTTGAAAATAAGGGTGTTCATCCAACCCTCAAGGTAAAATAGATATGCTCAACTTCTTACGTGTAGTTTATCCGGCATCCACACAGCACTGAATATTTTATCTTGTACTTTGTAGATTTTATGTTTTAAATTGTGAGCCGCTCATAGTTGCTTTTGGCTAGGTGACCTCTAAATTGTGTATGTGTGTGTGTGTGTGTATGTGTCAAATTTTAACATGACTACTAAGACAAGGAATGGAGGGGATAGGAGCTGTACATCAATTATGACATTTCAGCCAATCTGTACCATTAAGGTACATTGTTTTATAGGCTAGATTTCATTCCTATATGGTAATGCAATATTCAATACTGAGATTTTTCCTTCAATAGATAGTTGAAACTACAATTTCTGCCCTTCCCGTATTATTTCAGATGAAAACAATACCCAGCAAACATCACAGCATATAATCTACCTATAATGGTCACAGACTGTAATATGGTATTCTATTTTATTCCTACAGCTTATTAAAACATCTCAGAAATCAGTATTTCTTATTGGTATATCCCAGAATTCTGGGAGTTGAGTTCCACATATCTTAAAAGTTGCCAACAAACACTGGAAATGTATGAAAATTATCTAGCAATTATCAAATTGCTCAAATACACAGACACTTGAGCAATTTTGCTAATAAATTCCCACCTGCCCATGCATGACACACTGAATTACAAACAAAATGGTAGTGCAAACAGTGGCTAATCCCAAAATTAAACCAGGTTAGAATAACAGTTTGCAAAATTCAGCCATGAAATATGTAATGTAAAGGCTGCTTTTTCATTACTCACCAGTCCATGATTAACTGAACTAAAATGATCACACGATATACTAAATTCACAGGGATGATTTGTATTTATAAGTAAACCATATGATTACTATTTAAAATTCAGTATCAGCTGACGCATGTTCCCTGAGTATTTTACTACCCTTCCCAAATAAGCAAACAAAAAATGGTGCACTATTCAAATGAAGTCAAGTCTTTATTATGGTCAAAGACCAGCACAATGATGCACTATTAAAAGCAATACTAACTAGTTCTACTATGTTTATAAGAAAAAGAAAGAACAGATGTCTATTTCATATTATTTTATAATTTTATCATTACAATATCAAACAATTCTTAGCTTTATAACATTAGGATATTTTACAGGAAAGTATAGTTCTTATGGTCAAGAAGGGTTTAGTTTGGCTGGTTTCCAAATGCCTTAATCATCAGAACAATTTTTAGAAATAAACAAACAAGCTTCTTAGTAAAGGACACTGTTTTCAGAAGGATAAATGATGAAGAGAAATTAGGCTATGACAACTGCAATCTAAAATCAGAGTAAGTCATTTGTAATTGATTATGTATATCTCTTCTTTCCCTTTTCTTTACATTAAATGTATATGGGGGGGAAATTTTTTTTCCAAAGACAGACAGCAGTCTCATTTAAACAGCTCACCTGCTAATCATAAATACAGTCATCAGGAATTGTGTGCAATAAATGAGCAGATTGGTAGAGGATTAAATTCCTCTTTTTGTTGTTGTTGTATTTCTCTTCTATTCAATTATTCTTGGAGACTACCTGGACAAGTCCATGGAGTTTTCTTGGCAAGGTTACTCAGAAGTGATTTGCCTTCACCTCCTTCTTCCTCGAGCTGAGAGAGAGGGATTGTCCCAAATTTACTCAACTGAATTTGTGCCCAAGGCAGGACTAGAACTCATGATGTCTGGTTTCTAATTTTAACCACTACACCAACCCAGACCTCCTTTATTAATAAGATAAAATCACTCACTGCAACAGTGCCAAAAGATCAATATCTGAGAATGGAAAAGTGAGATAGTTGGGAAAGTTCAGTTAACCATAAATCAATCTGTACAAGGATAAACTCTCAGTGACCACCAGAAATGTAGCATCTCATATCCCTTGTTTAATATTCTATTTGTGACTCAAAAACATTCTTTCCTATTCAATTCTATGTACATCATGGATGGCATTTCAATTTTAGAAGTTTGAATGCTTGAAAATAGGATAAATTCAAGTATCTGCAGCTAACACGAGATGTTTGAACTAATGAGTCAATCCCACATGGCACAAGAGTCAAATTGATGACACTCAACTGTCATACCATCACTAGGCTATACATAAAGTATTCAAAGGAAATATTTATAGGAATGTGGATAGAAATGAAGTAAATACTTCAGCATGATAATATATTGAATATAGTAAGATCACAATGGTGTTTCTTATCTCTTTCCTTCCAGAAATTGGACTGATAGCTAGGATTTAGTCAATGACTTTAAAAATGCAGGCTTAACAACTCCACAAATTCCTTTAGCATTTTTGCATGTGTTGATTAGCAAACAAATGTGTAAGATCCTGTTGATCTTAGAAATAGGTAGCTATCTGCCACTTTCTTCTGCTATCTGAAGCTCATTACAGAATTATCTAGTCATGTATCACCACATCTCAAGTCAGTAACTATGCTTTGTTATTGTTATTCATGTTATGTTATGTCACATTATATTAACTATGTCATTGTTATTCCTACCCCCTGCAGCTAGTATTTTTACATAGCTACTATGGGTGACTTTTAAAACTATTTAAAAGAACCTACCAAAGTGGCTCCTAGACTCTCCACTGCATAGGAGGTTGTGATTGCAGCAAAATGGCAAGTCCAGTTAGAAGATTCAGAAGGGTAGAATACCCCATCTCTTGTTATTTTTATGTGAACAGCTGCACTGTGTGCAAGATGAAAAATGAGGAACCCTTAATTGCGAAGAGCAACTTAGTCCTAGGGCTGTGTCGTGCTTCAGATCTGATTCCCAAAAGGGATATGTGAACTCGCAGGGGCATGCACAAAGCATCTGTTTGCAACTCTAAAGAGCAGCTGGGTTTTTTTAAGACTTGCAGACAGAGGCTATATGTGAAACATTGTGTGCTCCAAAGCAGCTTTTTAAAATTTAAAATGCTACACATCCCTGATTATGTGCTGTCAAGTCAGTGTCAACTCTTAGTGACAATACTGTATCGTCCATTTTTTTTTCATGATCTGTCCCTAATTGGCCCTTTAGGTTTAGATCTTTGTACATTTCTACTTAATCCCAAAAGGAGAAGTGGGCTATTCCTACATGGATTGGAATAAAATATTTTGGATTAGTTCACTTCCACTTTTGTCTGAACATCTGAGGGGCTTCAAATCTGTGCAAAGAATAATGTTCCCCTTTATCCCACTCCCAACCTCCACCTGTTGAGCTGAATGTTCTGACCAGGTAGTGTATTCACCTTGCACTGAATGAAAGTGTGGTTCTCCATACAATCCAATACTTTGCTGAAATTATATGGAAGAGTGTATTTAGATCTCAGATTACACAGAGGAATGTATACTTACCTAAATCTGTGTCAGTACAAAAAGTTTAATATAGCCTCATGCTACATGCA
This sequence comes from Imantodes cenchoa, assembly GCA_027560375.1. Classification (NCBI taxonomy): domain Eukaryota; kingdom Metazoa; phylum Chordata; class Lepidosauria; order Squamata; family Dipsadidae; genus Imantodes; species Imantodes cenchoa. The sequence continues at coordinate 322,546 of JANHGD010003621.1, read as the reverse complement.
GGCAAGAGAAGAACAGTGAACAGAGCTGAAGATATAATCTGTTGCCTACCTAGTGTGAAGCCCTCCAAAAATTCAGATGAATACTTGAAGAGTGTTTTAAAGAATCATGAAACATAAGTGCTTTTTCTCTACAAGTTAAGTAAAATATGAATGTTACTTTATAAGTATTGCACAGAAGATAGTCAAGATCTCCCCCACCCACCCCCACCTCCCACTTCCAGTGTAGAATATGGGATAATGGATTTATGTGACAGAAAGATAAGATTTTTGATTGGGAGGTTTTTTGGGGGGGAAATCCTAAAAACAAAAGCTATTGGACAATATTCCAATCACTGGGACAGATGGTTCCCTTCTTGGATGTTTTAGGGGAGGGTAGACAGTAATTTCTACATTGAGCAAAGTATTGGTCTTGATAATGTAAAAATCTCATTCCAATTTACGATACTATGAAGAGGACACTACCTTCTTTACTGTATACTATATTTCAGGAGAAACAGCTTTTTACAGAACACAATAACAGTCACTGTCTCAGAACAAAAGTTAATCCATAATATTTAGAGAAAAACATAGCAGAAAGCTAATCTAGAGGAGCTGATCTTCAGGAGCTGAAGCTAAAGGATATTAACCGCTTTTTCCTATAAAATAAATAAGCAGTGAAGGCAATCAATTGTGAAATGTATAGTTTGTAAGATCTATGCATCTTTCGCATTATACTGTGACTGGAATGAATTGCTGACGATCACGCTTTACAACTATCTTTTTATTTCTTGCATATAGAAGGATAATTGCAAAGAATGCAAAGAAGGCAGGCAACTAATGTTTAAAAGAAGCAAGACATGAGTGAAAAGGAGTAAGAATTATCTTATAGATGAGTGAATAAAATTAAAAACAAAGGGGTGAGATTATTTGGGTAAAACTGAAGTGAAAGAACACTGAGAAAGTGTCCATCAGGGATTTGAATAGAAATGATAATGACAAATCAAAAATTAGAATTGAGATAGATATCTAAATGTTTGTGAAAAGAAAATCATATATCCTATGAGGATAAACAGTTGAAAGACTGAAAGTATAGACAATGTAATTAGAGAAATGTTAAAATATGGATGTGTTTTGTTCACAAGGTGGTTGTGCAACTTGTTTAACAAGCATGAAGACTATACTTTGCCTGGTGATTGGAAGAATGGTGCTATTATTCTCCTATACAAAGGTAGCAGAACTGAATGCAGAAAACTAAGAGGGAATAGTTTGTCAAGGGAGCCTGGGAAAGTGTTGGGCAAAATTCTGACTGCAAGGTTTTGAAAAATGCCAAACAGCAAAATTTGCACACTAAGTAGAGAAAAAATTTCTGCTAGGTACGGAATGTGTAGGCCAAATTTTTGCTATTTAGCAGGTAAATGAGAAATGGATGAATGTGAGAAAGTAAGTGTACTACATTAGTGTTGATTTAGAGAAAGCATCTGATAAAGTGAATGGCTTCAATGATAATTTTTGCGTGTGTGTAAGCATGGAATTGAAGGCTGTGTTGAATATGACAAGAGTGCCATAATAATGGGTGTAAAGCAAGGGTAAGAATAAATGATATTCCTAGCAAATGCTTCAATGTCATTCAGGATGTACAATAAGAATATGGGTTTTTTCTTCTTTTTATGACCTTGTAATCCCTTGATTCGGAGTAGAGTTGGGGCAACTGAATGGAGCTGAGCATTTATTGGCCAAATGCCCTTCCTGACACCTACATGGAATTTGCAGCGGAAATATTATAAGATATAATATCCTTTGGTTATTTAATGTATTTATGGATAAGTATCTTAAAAACATGTGGTGGTAACAGATATGTTATTTGGGAATTTGAAAACATGCATATTTTTGTATTCAAATGATATTGTTCTTTTAATTCAGCCAACTAGTTTTATGAAAATGAGACTTAATTTATAACAGGAAAAACAAAAAACTGAATGCAATTGGAATTGAGAAATATGCACGGTAAAACAAAGAGATAGCATCAAGAATGAATGGCTGCTCAATTAATCTAAATTGAATTAAACAATGAGTGGCCAGTACAAAAAAAGGATGCTGAAGTAGTCTGATCCTAATGGTGAGAATGAATGAGAATCAAATCAGATAACTAATATATGAAGGCAAATTGAATGAATCAAGAAAAATAAGACAGATATTGTGGCTGGATAGTATTGATGAGATCTTCAAAAAGAGAAAGGTAATGATTTTAAAGAACAAAAAACAATGTATGAGAACTGTGGAAGCAATAATGGTTTGCAGAAATAAGAAAAATATGAGTTATTTAGTATGAACTAAATTTTCCTTCCTTCCTTCCTTCCTTCCTTCCTTCCTTCCTTCCTTCCTTCCTTCCTTCCTTCCTTTTTATATGACTGCCCAACTTGCAAGTGTGACTCTGGGCAGCTGCACACAGAGAGACATATATTTATGCATACGCACATGCACACATACGCATGCATGCATGTATACATAAGGTACAAAGAATTTTTAAAATCTATAATGGTCACCAAGCATAAACCCAAACAACACAATTAACAGAGACAGCTCAACAGGCTATCCAACCTCCTTTTGACCCTTAGGACCTGAAGTACATGCAATGCTTTACAAAAGGCTAGCAGGGTCAGGCTCATCTGATCTGATCTGATATTTTATGCTTCAGTCCTTCACAGTTACTATACCTTACTCTTTTGCTCTGCTTTGTCTAAAGTGGCTTACCTCAAAAATGAACAATATGGTTACATATTAATGCATATGTAACTGTAAGTTAATATGTTTGGGCAACTCTTCTTTATAAATGCAACTAATTACTCAAATTGCATTAGGTAATCCAATAATACAAACCAAATATTTCACACATAACTTCACAATTCATTTTCCTTTAAAATTAGGGTAGGCAACTTGCAGCTTTCAAGTATATTTTTGTAGCCTTATGAACCCTCCTCCAATATCACAGTAGTAAAAACAGAAGATTTATTTGTCAATGAAGAATGGTGGGAAAGCAAATAAAATGTACTATGTAATCCACAGTGTGCACTTAACAAGATTTTAAAAACAAACTGGAAAATTTAGCCCCACCTATGCATGACACCTTTATAGCATCAGCCCTAACCCTAGCATCATCCCCACCTAATGTAGCTCTTCCCCCTAAACAAAAGTTTAAATGTTAACATTTCTGGACAGTAACATTTCTTTTATATTGTTTTTACAAGAATATCTCAGTTCATATTGAACCAAATTTTATCACACTACATCTTAATATGCAATCACTAGTCATCACTTTTTATAGAGAAACAAGATCTATTGAATTTTATAGCACATATGTTCTAACTTATTTAATCTATAATATGTATGAGTTATCCTCAAAAGAAAAGAAAATGAATTTGAGACCCATTCTATAGCTATTAAGGTGCTGGATTTGGGTCAATGAGATGCTAGTTCAAATTGGTACAGCTTGCTGATTTAGCATTTGGACAGCCACTCTTTCTCAGCTCAACTCATCTGACAGTTTTGATGAGATAAATAGCCATTTGTAGACCCATCTACAAATCCTCTTTACAAATGATAAGCAAACACGTCTTCTCTTGATTAGTTTACTTTCCCTGTTCTGCAACTTCTCCCCTTCACTAATTTGTCACAAATAGAGCTGAAATGTTTCATTACTGCCTTATTCATTTCCCAGGGATGCCTGCAACTTTCCTAGCTTGAGAGACTGATGCAAGAGATTTCAGTCCATGAATTTCCACTAAGTTATGGAAGGTGAAAAAATGCCAACTGGATGAAATAGAGAAAACAGGCAGAGCTCCAAGCAGAAACAATTTAAAGGCAGTAACACAGATCATGATTAGACACGATTGATAAACAAATTGCTTATAAATCATCTGGCAGTCTTCCTACAACAGAGAATAGTCTTTAGGGAAATCTTAAAATGAAGAGTAGTTGATTCTCTTACAGGAAGGCAGAATGGACTAAATGACGACACAAGTGTGAACAGATGGGCAAGTAAGTTCTACTGACTTAATTGCAAGCCTGTCTTAATCTTCTAAATTCTTCTATGGAAGGAAGAGAATGAGAGAGCTCTTGAAAAATGATCTCAGGACAGTGTTACATACTACACAACTAAAGAACAATGACCCCTCAATTCCTTTTGACAGACATCCCCTCACATCTGGGCTAACCACCCTTTCTCAGATAATGAATAGAACTGATCCTATCCCAGTGGGCTATGTAAAAAAAGCTGCATTTTAGAGGTGTGTGTATTACTTAATACAATGAAAGCAATAGGAAGAAATTATATATTTGCTTTCTTAAGGAAAAAGCTTGAACTTCTGGAAGAGACACAAAAAAACAGGTAAGTGTTTTGTCACAATTCAAGAACAGGCTTGCAAAAGTCATTGTGAACCGCTATTTACTGAATGGAGTTTCTGTTTGCAAAGAAGTTGATAATCACAGTTAAAAACAGAGGCAGAATACAGAGTCCGCCAGCAGCAGCAACTTTATTCACTGCCATGTTGCAGCTCAGCCAACAGAGAACTTGTTGCAACTAAATTGTTACCTCTGGATTTTACTAAAACAAATCCCCAATCAAGCACAGATATCCTGAACAAAGCTACCCTTAAGGATCAAAAATTGGAAGCACACCCTAAGTCGCCGCTTCAGGGTTTAACAGACTGAAATCTGAAATCCTAGAATCTGGTTTCAATCCCTCTGCAGGCACCACACGCACACACAAAAGGACAGAGCACATACACACACACACAAACATACAGAGACCTTGAGACTAAACAAAGACCAGGCAAGCAAGAGAAGGACACCAGAGAACTAACTACTGTAATCCAAATCCAACTTTCCCTGGAGAAAATCATAAACAGCTTGCAACCTTCCTCTCAGAAAAGTGTAGATCTTTGCTACACGTTTCTTATCCAGCTTCACTTAAACGTTGGGGAAACCCACTCGAAATTGTCCCTCCAGATCTCACCTGCTCTTCCAACATCCAAACCACCTACCTCTTCCCCACCACCCAATATACTCAGCCTGTCCCTCCTCTTTCGCCCCCAATTCTTTATCCCCATTCTCTCTCCCCGATCCCATCTTGCATTCCTGAAGCCCATTCTTCAGCCCTGCAAGGTTTTTGTGCCACTCCATCTCCTGCTTCCTGTCCGCAACCAGTTTTTAATTGTCGTCCATGCACCACAGAATAAAGACGGTCCTCTCGGCGGTCCCCTGCTCTTCCCTCCCCTCAAACCCCCTTCCTTTCCCGTCTCCTCCAAAGTCCTCCCCCTCGTTATTC
>JANHGD010003621.1:235267-246670 GCA_027560375.1 Imantodes cenchoa | reverse complement strand
TTTGGAGTGAGTAGCAATGAAAAAAAGCCTGCAAAGACTTAGGGCTGGAAAAACCACCTTCGGAGACAGTAGCAATGAAAAACCCTGCAAGCTGGGAAGATCATTAGCACCTCATTAGGGCTGGAAAAAACATTTTTTGGAGCTATTAGCAATGAAAAAAAGCCTGCAAGCCGGTAAGAGCTGGGAAGATCGTTAGTGTCTCGTTAGGGATGGAAAGAAAGCTTCAAAAAAGCTACATTCAGAGTATAAGACGCACCCAAGTTTTCAGCCTCTTGGTGGGGGGGAAAGGTGCATCTTATACTTCAAAAAATATGGTACCTGCTTTCATTGGTTACTCATCAAGGCTAAATACTATCAATTTATTTTTAAAGAAGAGAATCTCAGAAAAATCTTGATTGTAAGGATTTGTAGGGAGCCTTGAGATCATCTAGTACAGAGTTCCCTAACTTTTCTGGGTTGACAACCTGGGAGGAGGGAAAAGGAGGAGATGATTTTGTGTGGGGGGGGGGGTAGGTGCATGTGCGGACACGCAAGTGCCTGCGATGTTCGTGGTGAGGCTCGTGCAAGTTGGGCCAGAAGCGCTCACAACGAGGCTTGTGCGAGTGGGACCCTGAACATCCGTGACGAGGCTCACACGAACACCCGCAACACTTGTGCAAGTGGGGCCATGCACAGGTGCAGACGTGTGTGCATTGGCTGACCGCTCAGGTGGCCCAGTGGCAATTAGGCTACGGCCCACAGGTTAGGAACCCCTGATCTAGTTAGTACCTTCTCCTCCCAGTTAAAGAATTTGGTACTAAAGCATTATTGACAGATGGCCCTCCAGGCTCTGTTTAAATAGATCCATTTAGGAAGAATATATTACCTCTCAAGGCATTGCTGAACAGCTCTTAACCTTTTTGCTAATGTCCCATAAAAATGTTATTTCCCATTGTTTAAATGAAAATGAAATATTTGCTGCTGACACCTACGGTGCCATGATGCCTCCATTGCTTTGAAGAGAAATGCCTTTATATATGCTAAGTGATTTGGAAACTATAACAGGAATATAGCATTTCACCCATCAATATAACAAACCCTCTGGCTCATTCCAATTGCAGTGAGCTAAGGAACAAAAAATGCAATCCAGAGTAAGTAGAAGAAGATTCAATCGAAGGTCCTAGCCTTTACTTCTACTTCATCTGTCAAAGTACACTGTTCACAAACTACAAGTAATTCTTGTTCACATCTGTTCATTCAGCAATTGTTCAAAGTTAAAATGGCACTGAATTAGTTGCAGCCTCATAGCTGTAGCTATTGTAACTCATAGCTGTAGCCTGCAATCACACGATGACCATTTGCAACCTTCCCTGTTCAACTTTTGACAAGCAAAGTCAATGCAGGAGGAGGCAGGAGGTCACAAATGGCCATCTCATGACGAGATGCTGCTACTGGGCAGGATTTGCCTCACTACACAACACTACAGAGTTGCATAACTACACAGCAACTGGGACTGCTATTACAAATTGGCCTGTTCATGTAACATTGCAGCTTACAAATGCTTCACTTAGCAATCCTGGTCACAATTACCATTTGGTAAACGGGGACTGCTTGTGTTCCATGTGTAAGTTTTTCCATGCCGATTTTATTTGGTGAAAATAAATAATAAGATAATCAATTGATTTTGGGTGCTTAACAGCGATGCAATCTCTACATGAAGATTAGATGCCCGCTCAAACCAGCATATCATAACTAAAAATGGCTAGTCGGTCACTCATCTCAAATTTAAAGCCGTCTTGAAAAAAAGAATCTTCAGATTTTCTGGGACACCAAGAACTGTACTTGGGGCAACAAGTGCCACAATGTTGAGGAACCCACAGAAAACCCCATTTTCTGTCCCATTCCACCTTGCAATGCTAGGATCTTTAGAATAGAATAGAATAGAATAGAATAGAATAGAATAGAATAGAACACAACAGAACAGAACAGAACAGAACAGAACAACAGAATTTTATTGACCAAGTGTGATTGGACACAAAAGGAATTTGTCTTGGTGCACATGCTCTCAGAAACCATTTGAGAGCATTTCACCGAGGCAGCCTTCGTCGGCGCTATGTTGGAGAAGAATCCCTTCTTAAGGAAGCTCTCGAGGCTTTATTAGGATGGGCAAAATCATTTGGGGTAAGTCCATTCTAGGTTGGAGAATATATAAATACATAAATAACTGGCCAGTTTGTTTGCATTAATAGCAATTCATGAATGCATTTAAAAGTAACCATACTCAGTACTGGATGCCAAATGTTTCAAAAATGACCCTTGTAGAAGTGAAAGAGGCTCCAGCTTCGCAGCAAGCTTTTAAGTGAGAGTGATGTGTGAATTGGCTTAGAGAAAACGCTTAACAACTGCAGATTTCACAGTGTCCTCAATCTGAGCAGTTGAGTGTGAAAGGAAAAAGGTGGAGATTTTTCCAGATTACATAGAGATAACTTGATAAAAAGTTTAATGGAATTATTTTTGGAGAATGCTGAAGTATAATTGTGAAATCTTATAGAATGGGGGATGGCAGAGGACAGGAAGACCTGAAGGAACGTCCATAGGGTTGCGATGGATCGGACACAACTTCACGACTAACAACAAACAAACAAATAGAACGGGTGTCATTGAGGGCCACATCAGGGTTGTGTTTGACCTATGGGGCTGTGGCCAACTCGACATCACTTGTGTCAGGGGTGCCTGTGGTGGCCTGAGCGCTCTGCCAACAAAAACAGGCTCCTGAGGTTTTCGGCTGCGATGGTCTCCTGCAACCCTCTGTCATCAAAAATTGAGTTTGGGAATGTGCCCCTCACAAGCTCCATTTTTGGCCTCAACAGCCTAATACATCCACCTGCCAGTGAAAACAGAGCTCGGGTGGGCCGCTTGCAGTCCTCCCAAGCTCCATTTTCGCTGACAGAGGTATCGCAGGCAGATCCTTTGCTGATTCCAGGGTGGCTCCGCGGGCCAGATCTAAGCACCCCACGGGCTGGATCTGGCCCCCAGGCCTTGAGTTTGACATTCCTGCTATAGAACAATGGCTGCCTTCTCACTTCATAAACTGACTTTTTTTTTCTTTTGCAGAGACGTCAGTGAGAAAGTCACAGTGAAAGGGTACGTTCAATCAATTTGTGCCTGTTCTTGCATTTTTTGTTAAACAACAAATAGGGTTACGTCATTTGTTTTTACTTGTCTTGTTTATAGATTTAGAAAATTCAACATCTTGGGAACAAATACCAAAGTATTGAACATGGAAGAGTCAAATGGGAGTCTATCAGCAGAATTTAGACACTTGGTGAGGTGTTTGTGGTATCTGTGTGATTATTTGATGTGGTGAAGTTGTTTTGTCTCCTTGCTAATTATCATTTTGCACTTAATGTTGCTTTTTTATAGAGCTATTGATACCTTTTGAAGTCTATCCCAATCTTGTAGACTCTGAATAGCACTGAGCAGAGTAATAGTACATATGTAGAGAGAAATGGCAACAAGAAATAAAAACCATAATAAGAAAAAATAATAACCTACCATGAACTCAACTAAATAGTCAACTCCAATTGAAAGCACTTTATCCTAGTGATCCCTGACTGAGACAAGGATGTCAGTTTATGTTACAAACAGTTTCTGACCAGGTCTAATATTTACAAGCAAAGGGGATAGCTGAGATAATAGATAAAGACTCCTGTAGCCTTTTTAGCTGTTATAACATAATTAGCCTTTTTAGCTGTTATAACATAATTCATATCTCGTGTGACATGTACTTTATATATAGCTGTCCATCTCACTTTTGGCTTGAGGCAGTTTACAATAAAACGTAACATACATAATATAAAACAAAGATAAAAACGCATAGCATCATCTCATCATTCAGGAGACGGGGTTTAATCCATACCCAGGGCCCCCAGGCTTGAACACGTTAATTCTTTGAGATGAAGTACAATCTTTTGAAAAGAATCTGATATATTAATGTTATCTGCCAGTTCAAATAGTGAGTGAGTTACTGTCAAGATATTTTCCATTCTTCTTTCTGCAGTTTAAAAGGTTTGAAAATCAAAATCTCCACGATACTTTTATAATACCAGTAATCAATAGGATCATCTGCAGTTCAGTTTTCTATTAGAAACCTCTTGGTGAATCCCCTAGCGGGTTTATAGGGAAATTGTTAAAAGTTGCCTATATAATTGGGATGGATTTATGTGGGATACTCCTCTATGAAGAAATGGAGCCATAACACATAGAAGATAGTGAAAGGGACTACACTGAGCAAGAAATGTTTGAACCATACCTCAAAAAATGTTGATAGGTATATGGTTTAATAAAATTCTCTTCTTTTGTAGCAATTAAAAGAACAAAAGAATGTTTCAAGATCTAATGAGGTAAGGAAAATATGCCTTAGCACTTCAGTGAATCTCTATAGCTTATTTAAAGACTCCTAAATCAGAATTCTGTGTTTTAGAATTCTGTGTCTTAGACTTCCATGCTGCAGAAACAAAAGCCAATAACTGCATCACTAATTGTGTAATAGCAACAGATTTACTGGTTCTTGTTTTTCAACTTGTCACATAGAACAGGGGTCTCCAAATCGGCAACTCTTAAGACTTGGGGACTTCAGCTTCCAATTTCAACTCCCAATTTCTCAGCCAGCCATACTGGCTGGAGAATTCTGAGAGACCTGAAGTCCACAAGTCTTAAAGTTGCCAAGTTTGGAAACCCCAATGCAGAATAAGGATTTAATTTATCTGTTTTGAACCTGTAAATAGGTTAGAACAGGAGCGATCAGCGATGAGGTTTGCAGGAATCCTGAGATCCATCTCAGGAAGGAGACGCAAAATTTTAGTACTCCAGATGGCATAGAGTGAAATTGATAACTGGAATTCTCATCTGAATTAAGGCAAACCCAAAATTTGATGTAGATAGAAATTCTTAACCAATTTGGAATTGGGATTCCTTTTTACCCATTTAAAAAGTCATTCAAATTTCTTTAAGGGCATTAGTATCAAACTATTCACACTTTTAGGAACAAGGTGGTTCTTTCTCACTTTCTTTGGTACCTAATACTTCAAATGAAAGGAATTTCCCTGTAATGACTCCATATCTAATACATTTTAACAAAGTAACTGATTAATGGCCTTGTTATTTGAAATTGATTTGTTGCTGTCAGAGCTAGCACTTCAAGAAAGCCCCTAAAGTCAATTTATTACCCCAGGTCCCCTCTTAATAAGTCCTATTCTTCTTTCTAAAGTTCCAGATTATAACTGCTGCTTTTTGTTTAATTTATGTGATTAATTTCATTTGGGATTGCATTTTTTCTCTTTTTATAGATAAGCTATTTTATAGCTATGCTGCAATATTAGAAAGAATAAAATAGAAGGCTGTCAAATACCTAAGTTAGTTAAATGCATTAAACTAAATTTCTTCTCTTATTTTTAAGGGCCCTCTCATTGTAACTGAAGAACTCCATTCGCTATGTTTTGAGACAACATTGGAACACAACAACCTTGTAATTCAATTGGAAGTAAGTAGATTAAAAAATTAAAGGCATAGAGTAGCATAACAGTAACTTTATTTCAGAAGGCGTAGGTAATCTTTTGGTGGCCAAGGACCACACTTAACATTTGAAGGAAGATCGAAGATCACAAAGTAAGGATGGTCATTTCACTTGCACGTGACACAACTCTAATAGAATTGTTTTAGGATTATTACAACATTTATTAGTTTCTCAGTTCAAAATACTAGGAAGCTGGGCTACCAATTTTCCACAGTCAAAAAGAATCAAAAAGTTTTGACTAACGATCAAAACTCTTAGTCAAAAGAGTTTCCAAGGGATGCAAAACGCAATGTGCAGGCTTTAGGGCCACAGGTTGGTTCATTTGTTCAATTTGTATAGTTGCCCATCTCACATTTTTGTCTGGGTGGCTGATACAGTAAAAATGCAAACGAACAAAACAAACAATTTTTAATTTAAAAAATTAATTAAAATTGTCACCTTTCTCACCTCTCATCTTTCCTACAGCCTTCTCCTATTGGTATATTATGATTTATCAATTGTTTGTATCTTATGATTTATGATTGGATCTTAACGAATTATGATCCATGACTTATCACTTGGTTGTTAGTATGCACCAGAGACGAATTCCTTGTATGTCCAAACACACTAGACTAGGCCAATAAAGAAATCTATTCTAAAAACCATTAAAACATAACCTCATCTGCAGGTGAGGGCAATGCATCTTAAAAACGGTGTTGCAACCATTTCATGGGCTGCATTCCACTACCAGATCCCCAGGCACCACAGCAAGCCCATCATCAGACCCTTCAAAAAGCCAATGTAACCTCAGAGGGCAAGTGTCATAGCAGGAAAGGCTGTCCTTCTAGGTCTGCAGTGTCCAATAACATTCCTTATCAGACAGGACCCATAACATGCCTCTTTTGTTGGACTCGATGGGAGAGGTAAATGTAACTGAGGAGACGTCATCCTCATCTGACTTGGCCCCATGCCATGGAGAGCTTTATAGGTCATTACCAAACAAGCCTCTCTACAAAAGTAGTCTAAGAACTTTTATTCCTTTCCCCCTTGATGTTGCCCGTAAAAACTGGGAATTACCCATTGAATATTCATGGGTAAAAAGCACCAAAATGTTTGCTGCAGTGTACCATTGGATGCAATATTTTGGAGGCTGTTTTATTATTGGAAGTGATGGTGTGCATGTTAGTGTTACCATACAAATGGCAAGAGAAGTTATTGTGTCAAATGTCTTAATGTAAATAGTGCCAATTAAGGATCATGTTTGTGAGATGATGTCGTCATACCTCAAAGGCAATTGGATGGTTACTCTTTGTTCACTTAGTTGCTGTCATCCATTGTCCGTTTCACTGAATTGATAAATGGAACCTGAAGTGATAGTGGCTATAATCATTGCTTCTCCAATGCACAGTCCTTGTTGCTATAATCTATGATGCTGAAGTAAAATTAAGAAAAGTTTGGCATGTGGTGATTTAGGAAAAATGGTCCTCAGTGGTTAAACCAGCCTCACATCTAAAGTCAGATTGTCCTCGCCTGGCTTACTATATTGATTGGTGTAGGACGATTTGGAGCTAAACCTCAAACCTCTGTTTCTACTTTGGGGCTAGACTAAAGGTGTTCAGTGTGACCTTCTAATTAGTTTTCATTATTTCATTACCCTATTCTTTGTAGCTGTTGCGCAGATCTTTGAATCTCTGTTTGTTTAAATCCTGAATCGCTCTAATGATAAAATTACACCATTCTATATTGTGACGTTAACAGTCTGATGTCAAACTTATGCCATTCAGTTCTGTTGGTTTTAGAGCAGGGGTGTCAAACGCAATGCTCGTGGGCTGGATTCGGCCCGCGGGCTGCTTAGATCTGGCCCACAGGGCCACCCTGGAAACAACGAAGGACTGGCCCGTGGTACCTCTGCCAGGGAAAACAGAGCTTGGGTGAGCCACATGTGGTACCCCCGGGCTCCGTTTTGGCCGCAACAGCCTCCTGCAGCCCTCTGCCAGCAAAAACAGAGCTCGGGACCCCCTGAGCTCCATTTTCACTGGCAGAGGGCTGCAGAACACTGTCGTGGTTGAAAACAGAGCCCGAATGCCCATCCTGGCTACGCCCACCCCAGCCATGCCGACCCAGCCCCTCCCCCCAGGTCAAACACAACCCTGATGCAGCCCTCAATGAAATTGATTTTGACACCTCTGGTTTAGAGTCATAACTCTTCTTTTCTGCATGGCAGAGGAGGATGGAATTAAAAGCCTAATACTTGGAGAAGGCTAGATTGAAGCTTTGGCTGAATTCACAGTTTACATATATGGATTATAAAGTGGTTTTGCATTCCTATCTTATTCAAAAAGCTATTTAGAAAGCCATGACCATGTGATGTGTGAACCTAGCTTCATTTTTTCTGCCTTTAGGTGGAATTCGCCATTTATGAATATTTGCTTAACTTGTCTGTGCAATTTTCCCTTTCTAGACCGCTTCCCTTCCAATTGTTGTGATCTCAAATGTCAGCCAATTACCAAGTGGATGGGCTTCCATTTTATGGTACAATATGCTGATGAATGAACCCAAGGTAACTTAACAACCATCTTTTCTAAGATTGAAATTGCTAAGAATACCTGCATTCAGACTGGCTCTCTTTAAAGCCTCCGTCATAAAATGCTTTTATAAGGAATTTATGACATTGCAATGGAAGCATTTTATATCATAAAGATGCTTTAATATTTGATAGGAAAATATGCATTCTCTAACCAGATCAAATAAATGCATTACTGCTATTGTTGCTTTTTTTTTTTCTATTCACCAAAATAAATCGGGCTTATTACATTTATCTGTTTATTACAAAATTGATGTCTTTTTGAGGAGATATTGAAAAACATCTTGATTTATAATCATATAGGTAAAAATGGTTATTTTCTGGAGGAGGGGAGATAACATGCCTATTCCTATCAAACCATTTATGTTTTCAAAATTTGGAATGTTCCAAAATATTCCAGTTTTTGAAAAAGGCCAACAAAAATATTCTGGTTTTCCGTTTGAGGGGTGTGTGTGAAAATTAATACAGGAACCTTCAAATCTTTGATACTGCTTAATAAGAATGGAGGTTTCTGATTTTGCAATTGAATACAAGGCATTTCAGAAATTTCTACTGATTTTTTCCCCCCTACAAGTACAACTGTCTGATTACTGAATGTTAGTGTCTGGTTTTAAGCTTGTTAATACTGCTTGTTTTGGCATCATGGGTTGATTTAGACCAGTGGTCCCCACCCAACCTTTCCAGCTCTGCGGACTAGTGGTGTGGTGGTGGGGGAGAGGGGATGGTTCCGTACAAGTGGTGGGCATGCTCGCAGCTGGCACAAATGGAGTCTTGTGTGTTTGCCAACTTGCCCGCCCCTTACATGGCCCAGTTCCAGGCCACAGCTCAGCGATTGGGGGTCCCTGGTTTAGATTTATTGAGTGACCAACACGCTCCTTAGTTTTTTTATGCAATCCTGGATAATTTTTTTTTGCCAAGTTAACAATTCTCCTTATAACATCTGAGTGCCTGTATTTTTGGGAGCAAAGCTTCCTATTTAAACATCACATCGGTTGCAAGCACCACTGTGTGGTAGTTAGAGTGCCTGTGTGTTGTTTCACTGTGTGTTGTTTGTTTGTTTGTTTGTTTTCAAACAATGGAAGTTAAATACCAGAGATGTTGGGGGTTGTCAGTTGGGAGTGCCTCACAGAATTTCAGAACAGGATAGTGCTGAGGTAGATTCAGATCCCATCTCATTCTTGAAGCTCACTGACTGACCTTCAGGTGTCCCCATTTATTTTTTATTCCTTTAAAGCCTTATATATCCAGTTTACTCTTCATTCAGATCTGGTGAGTTCAAAGCCATTGCTTTAAAACTTAGAAATATAAAACCTATTGGCATCTGTTAAAGGCGCCATATTTAAGTGAGCGATGTCTTTCCAAAAGACATTCCTAAAAAGTAGCTTCTGGAGGGTTATGGGTAAGCAGGTGGGATAGGTCCTCTTTGGGCCCAGACACAGCTACCAAAAAAGGTCAACTCCTTGCCCAGTTATGAAGCATGAGCTCAGTAGACAATCTGTCAACTGTACCACCTCATGGAAATGCAGGAAAGTGGAGTTGTCATCTGAGCCCCCTTGAAAGAAAGGTGGGGGATATTTGCTTTACATATCCTAATCTGCTTCCATTTTAGAATTTGTCCTTCTTCCTTAATCCACCATGTGCAAGATGGTCACAGCTTTCTGAAGTTCTGAGCTGGCAGTTTTCTTCTGTCACAAAAAGGGGACTGAGTACAGATCAGTTGGAAATGATCGGGGAGAAGTTGCTTCGTAAGTGGCATTATAAATTCTCTGTGGGGTGAAAACTGGAAGGACTCAAATCATCATTTCCAGAAGCCCTCTGAATCTTCACATTGCCTCTGGTTTTAGAATTAGTGCTTGATTGTTCCTACCGCCACCACCTATCTTTCGGTTGGCCATTTTGTCCATTTGGTAATGATTAATGATTAGACTCTCATCTTTTGTCCATTTCTGAGTGATTAAAAGATTAAAATGCAAAAGATGAAAATAATTTCACTAGTGGAACCTCTTGGCTGTACAGAATAGAGCAGGGGTGTCAAACTCAAGGCCCACAGACTGAATCTGGGCCACGGGTTACTTATCTCTGGCCCGTGGGACCACCCTGGAAACAGGGAAGGATCAGCCCATGGTGCATCTGCCAGCAAAAACGGAGCTTGGGAGGGCCACACACGGCCTTCCTCAGCACCATTTTCAGCTGTGACGGCCTCCTGCAATCCTCTGTTAGCGAAAACGGAGCTAGGGAGGGCTGCATGTGGCCCTCCTGAACTCTGTTTTCACTGGCAGAGTGCTCGGCCCACCACCCGACACGAGTGACTTACAGCTGGCCACACCTACCCTGGCCACGGCCCCCCGAGATCAAACATAACCCTGATGCAGCCCTCAATGAAATTGAGTTTTACACCCCTGGGATAGAGGCATGGTGATGAGAGATCTTTGGCTCTCCCTGGCATCTTAATCATATGGTGTTAATTTTATTTAATTTTGTTTGATGGAGAATGTAGACTTCTCAGTATAATAACAAAACACAACAGCCAAGGAAATGCTGAAGTGAAGTTTCCAAATTTATGAAACATAAATTTTAAATCCAATTCCGTACATCCTTCAAAATCAATCATGAACAATGCCTAATTGAACAGACAACTTATGGCTTTGGGGTATGGGGGAGTCCAGCACATTTGGATGTGAACAAGTTGAGAAAAGTGGTCCTTAAGCTGCATGTTCCTCAGGCCTTTTCTAGATGGTGATACTTAAAATTCAAAAGATAATTTTTGCATTGGATTTAATCCCAGGGTTGCATTCTACGTTGGCACGGTATAAATGTATAAATTTCAGCAACATGATGGAAATGTCTTGTTTTTTTCTTTTAGCAAATGGATGTACTCCAGATGGCCTTATTTCATGGGCAAGATTCTGCAAGGTATGAGTCACTGTTCCTCAGCTAATATTATGAAGATCAATGTAACTTAATATAAAGCATTGCTTTATATTGGATTTTCTTCCTACTATAAAAGAGTGCATCTGAATTATTCTGGGTTCTGGCTGAATCACGCCTGGGGCAAGAACAAAAATGTTGTTCTTGAATAGTTTGGACCATTTACATTCCATCAATGTAATCATGATCATAGGCTGTTCCAATTTATGTACAGTGCAGTAGTTTCTATTATGTACTTTCCTTTAGGCTTCATATGATGTATAGATCCACCCATTATGGTTTAGTGCAGGGTAGGCAAAGTTGGCTCTTCTGTGACATGTGGACTTCAACTCCCAGAATTCCTGAGCTAGCATGATTG